>JBBPSX010000669.1:0-10764 GCA_038093815.1 Neoboletus cf. brunneissimus | reverse complement strand
AAGTGTGTGAACTTTTTTAAACTCAGACATACTATTTATATGTATATCTTTGTTTATATTAACAAACAATGGCAATTATTCTATGATTTGACCAAGATCCTAGTGATTAGTTCAAAAGCTCAAAAACCCTTTCCATGATATGACTGTGTTATGTTTGAACCCAGGTAGGTCCGAGACGTAGACCTGGTGGCATCTTCTAATCGAGGAAGTCCTGACAGGGGTGCCAGACAGCAGTAGAAGATGATCAAAGGGGTGGACATTGGGCGAGGTGCAAAGTACAGGTGCTATGATGCTAGGGGAAGTCCATGGTACAAGATACGGGGGTACCAGGTAAGATCAAGGTAAAGAACAAGTGTATGAAGAGGTCCGGTATATAAGTATGTGAATCAAGAGGAGCCTGAATGTGGGCCAAGGGTGTGGGCAAGGGGCAGGGACGTCAGAAGGATGCGCAAGCTAAAGTGCCAGGTGTGAAATAAGCAAGGGTAAGGGCCGCGTAAGTGGGGCAAAGGGGAATACTACAGCATGACGTCGGTGGACGCATGACTAGGGCCAGGGGGTATGCAGATAGCGCTGAAGGTAGGGTAAATGAAGAACAGCGAGGTGAATAAGAACAAGGGAAAGCATATGAGGGAGCCAGGGGGGAGATCCCAGGCAGATACGAGGACAAATGACGGTGATGGGGAAGATCCCCAGATGTGACCGGTGAGGGTCCAAGGTGACAGGGAAGTAGGGCATTCCTGGATAGGCATGGAAATGGGTCTATGGCAGAGGGTAGGACAGAGGAAGTAACTTGGAGTGGGGACAAGGGCGGAAGACAAAGGATCCGAGTGGTGTCTAGTCGTAAGACCAAGCAAGGAGGTCACGTTAGGGACAATGATGGCCTCTCTAGGCGAGGAGGGACAAGGACGAGGGGCGAGGTACAAGTGTACGGACAGTTCTCACAGGTGTGAAACAGGGGTTGACCGAAAAAGGAATAGGAGCTCGGCAAGTTGTAACAGACTGTTTTGAATTGCCCATATCTCCACAGCCTGTGAACCTGGTCACATGACCCAGGGACGGATTATGTAGCCCAGATTATATACTATCTATACCTCCACCAAAGCTAAGTGAAATTCCCATGCTGTTTGGAAGTGCACTTCACACACCACATTTAGAGCCAACATGGAAAGGGTTTTTGAGGTCACTGTAATCGCATCTACGTCCCAGATGCCAATGACCTCTGCCTCCAAGTACTCCAGTACAAACATGATCATTTGCTCTCCAGACATTTCAGTCAGAATCAGACTTTGGAACTAATTTGCCGTGAGTATACATGGTCAGGTATCAGAATATTTGTCAAAGAATATGTTTCCTCCTGTACCTCCTATGCACACACGAAGGTTCTGAGACACCAGCTTTACGGTCTCCTAAAACAACTCCCCATCCCAGAGAAGCCATGGAATTCCATCTCCATGGACTTCATCAAACAACTCCCTGCTTCCTCCAGATACACCACAATCCTAGTCGCTGTGGATCGACTTTCTAAGCAATGTATTTTCATCCCGACACATAACACAGTGACATCTCTGGAGCTAGCAAAATTATTCCTACTCCATGTGTTCTCTAAACATGGAGTTCCCTCCCATATCACCTCCAATCAAGGTTCGGAGTTCATGTCCCACTTCTTCCGCTCACTTGGGAAAGCCCTAGACATCCACCTCCACTTCACCTCCAGTTATCACCCCGAAGGAGATGGTCAGACAGAACATATGAACCAGACGCTCGAACAATACCTCCAAGTATATTGTAACTACCAGCAAGACAACTGGTCTGAACTCCTACCCTTAGCGGAGTTCGCGTACAATAACTCTCTGAGTGCTACTACTGGTGTCTCACTGTTCTTTGCCAATAAAGGCTACCACCCAAACATCACAGTACATCCCAAGGGCAATCTTACCTCCACAAAGGCACAAGAATACTCCGTCGACCTCAATTCCCTCCACCAATTCCTCCATGAAGAGATGGCTGCAGCCCAAAAGCAATACCAAGGACCTGCGGATGCTAGATGAACTCCAGCTCCGGACTTCAAAGTCGGAGAACAGGTTTTCGTCAAAGCAAAGTACTTCCGCTCTACACAGCCCTCTAAGAAACTCTCTGAGAAGAATCTAGGGCCTTATAGTATCATCACTCAGGCAGGTTCTCACTTCTTTACACTCTGACTCCCAGACTCTATGAAATTGATTCACCCCATTTTTCATGTGTCACAATTAGAACCATCTGTACCCAACACTATCCCAAATAGGGTACAAACTCTGCCCCCTCCGATCAAAGTAGATGGTGAACTGGAGTTCAAGATCTCCAAGATCCTCGACTCCAAGACAGATCGACAAAGGTGCAACTGTAAGCTGCTTTACCAAGTGCAATGGTCCAGCTATGAAAGCACCAATGACGAGACTTCTTGGCTATTGGCCACAGAACTTGGTCATGCCTCCAAACTTGTCCACAACTTCCATCTCTGGTATCCGGATAAGCCCGGACCTCACTCCACACAGTGAATCAGGGAACAATTACATTGTGACGAAGAAAAAGACATATTCTACACTATGGTCTCGTCCTCATCCTCCGTACTCCCTTCTCCATCCTCTTCCTCATCCTCCGCCGCCTCTGCTGCCATCCTGATCTCCTCATCCTCCACTGCCTCCGCCGCCATCCTTTCCTCCTGCAACTCCTGCAACTCTGTCCCCTCCAATTCCACCTCCTCCAACTCCAGGTCCAATGACTCCATTTCCTCCAACTCATCTTCCATTTCCACCCCATACACCTCCTCCGTCTTGAGTTCCACAAGCTGCTCCAGCAGCCTGTTTTGGTGGTCCAACCACTTACACATGGCCCTCAGCAGTTCATGGAATTCCTCCATGACCTGCGAAGGGCCCCCTGTTACAACTCGTCCTAGCCCCTATCCTTTTTCGGCTCTAGCCCCTGTCTCACACCTGTGAGAACCGTCCGCACACTTGTACCTCACCCCTTGTCCTCGTTCCTCCTCGCCTAGGGAGGCCGTCATCATCCCTAACGTGACCCCCTTGCTTGGTCTAACGACTAGACATCACTCGGATCCTTCATCCTCCACCCTTGTCCCTAACCCGAGTTACTTCCTCCATCCTACCCTCTGCCATAGATCCGTTCCCATGCCTATCCAGGAACGCCCTACCTCCCTGTCACCTTGGACCTTCACTGGTCACATCTGGGGATCTTCCCCATCACTGTCCTTTGTCCTCACATCTGCCCAGGATCTCCCCCTGGCTCCCTCGTACGCTTTCTTCTCGTTCTTATTTACTTTGTTACTCTTCATTTACCTTACCACCGTGCTATCTGCACACCCCTTGCCCTAGTCATGCGTCCACCAATGTCATGCTGTAGTATTCCCCTTCATCCCCACTTACGCGGCCCTTACCTTAGACACTTCACACTTGTCACCTCAGCTTGTGCATCCCTCTGACGCCCTCGCCCTCCGCCCATGCCCTTGGCCCACATTCGGGCTCCTCTTCATTCATTATCCTTATATACAGGACAATCCTAGCTAGTTGTACCCTAGCTTCAGCTTACCGGTTCTTCCTCTGGACTTGTACCTTGTCCACACCGGCTATACCCCTGTATTCGCGTACCCTGCCTATGCAACACCCTTGATCGACTTCTTCTGTCGTCTGGCACCCCCGTCAGGACCTCCTTGACGAGAAGTCACCTACCGGTCTACGTCTCGGGCCTACCCGGGTTCGAACGTAACACCCCCCACTACCTTCAAGCTCACTTTGCGCGCCCCCTTCACTCCGCTGGCCCTGCCTCCATCTGCGCCCTCTTCTTGTTTTCACATGGAGATGTCTCCTCTGCCCTCCTCCGTTGCCACACCACCTTCTCCACCCCGGGCCTCTCACACTTGATCTTCCCATCAATGCAGGCCACACAGGACATGGACTTACTGGGACTGAGCTCACACTCAATCCCATGGTCCATGCAACAAGTGCACTCCGGCAGCTCTGTCACCTTCCCCTTGCCTGTTACGTTCCGACCGGGAGGCCAGAGACGTAGGCCCGGTGGCATCTTCTGGTCGAGGAAGTCCTGACAGGGGTGCCAGACAGCAGCAGAAGATGATCAAAGGATGGACATAGGCATGGTGCGAAGTACTGGTACTACAACGCTAGGGAAGTCCAAGGTCCAAGGTGCGAGGTACTAGGGGAATACCAGGCAAGACGAAGATAGGGAATAAGTGTACTAGGTGTCCGGTATATAAGTATACGAGTCAAGAGGAGCCCGAATGTGGGCCAAGGGTGTGGGCAAAGGGCAGGGCCGTCAAAAGGACGCGCAAGCTAAAGTGCCAGGTGTGAAATAAGCGAGGGTGGGGCCGCGTAAGCGGGGCGAAGGGGAAAGACTACAGCATGACGTCGGTGGACGCATGACTAGGGTGGAGGGTGTGCCGATAGCACCGGTGGTAAGGTAAATGAAGAGTAGCAAGGTGAATAGGAACAAGGAAAGGCGTATGAGGGCGCCGGGGGAGATCCTGGGCAGATGTAAGGACAAATGACGGTGATGGGGAAGATCCCCAGATGTGACCGGTGAAGGTCCAAGGTGACGGGGGAGAAGGGCGTTCCTGGATAGGCACGGGAACGGGTCTATAGCGGAGGGTAGGGCGGAGGAGGTAACTCGGGGTGGGGGCGAGGACGGATGATGAAGAGTCCGAGTGGTGTCGGGTCGTTAGACCAAGCGAGGGGTTCACGTTAGAGGTGACAACGGGTTTCCTAGGCAAGGAGGGACGAGGACGAGGGGCGGGGTACAGGTGTACAGGCGGTTCTCACAGGTGTGAGACAGGGGTTAGACCGAAAAAGGGATAGGGGCTGGGTAAGTTGTAACATTGCCCTTGCCCTTGCCCTTGCCAGAGCTCTGCTCTGCTTGGACTTGCTCAGCCTGTGGCAGATGGTCAGTGCACGACACATAAAGGTGTTTTGACTTACCCTTTCCCTCGCCGCTGCCTCTGCTTTCTTGCACTCAGCCTGCGCTGCCTTGTGCCTTTCCTCCACCTCTTCCTCTGCCTTGTGCCTTGCCTCCTCCTCCACCTTCCTCCACACCTCCTCCACTTTTTGCTCCTTCACTCAACACCACTGCTCAATGAACTTCACAGTGCAGACATCGTCATCGTCATCTGCACACTCCACAAGATGTTTGTCAGACATGGTGGTTTGAATATAGGAGCACAGACAGCAACCTACCAGATTTTATAGTCCTCCAATTGGCGATCAACAAGGTTTGGACCTCAACTTTTCAACTCCGCATTGTCCCTGGCCTAGGCCTTTAGGGGTTCAGGCCTAAGGGGGGGATACTGTCATATCCCGTGTTTCTCATCAAGTCCAACTCCGGCGCTCCATGCGCAATCCCACTTGTGTACATATGAACTCCGGTGCATTCTCACTTGAGATGCAACTCCAGGACTCCAGACCCTTATTCCTGTCCCTGCATATTGACCTCCATTCTATAACATTAGTCTCTTGTTCTTAATTAATATTAGTTCTGCTTCTCTTTCCTCTCCATGCCTGTGCTTGCTTAGGAGCACAGCTCTGGTTACATCTTCCTCCAGACTCTTACCAATCTGCTTAATTCTCCATTACAAATCCTATGTAACTCCGAGTATATAAACCCCTAGCACTCCTGTACTTAGCCTTCAGTCTGAATATTAACTTTGTAATAATATATACCTCATTTTTCATTTTTTAACACTTAACACTTCTCACATCACTTTACCTACACTTCTTCTCGATGCATGCACATGATCATGGGAACACACACGTGACCAGGTCTAGACACATGACATCATCAACACGTGTCATTAATTTCCGCTCTTCTCTCACGTGTTACTTCTTATTACTCATCATTTCTCTCACGTTACTCAGCACCTCTGTAATTATTCCCATGCCAAGCATGGTCCATGCTCATCCCTGTATCATATATAAAGTAGACACTTCACAACTGGAATCCCCAGTCTAATCCACTTCGTTGCTGGCTTTCAGGTCTCACTAGCGGGTTGAGCTACGTCTCTTCCTTGAGGGATCATTGGAGCTCTAACAGTAATTACTTGGCACTTGACTACTCCCATCTCGTCTTCACTCCTACCTCGCGAGTGTTATGGTTCGACCTAGGATAGGGCGACCGTAGACCCGAAGGGTATAAGCTCGCAAGGGTCGAAGTACGAGGGGGACTAAGAATGTCGAAGGACGAGTACGCAGTTAGGAACGAGGATCAGAGGTCCGACATTCCAGTCGACTCAGGTCTAAGGCCTTATTGTCGAGTACAAGGGTGCGAAGAGACTAACCAGTCCAGTGACAGGCGAAGTCGGATCGCGCAAGGATGAGCTTTTCAAGTGGTAGATTCGGGAAGCTAAGCTACAGGACATGTATGCTAGCTAGCCATTTAAGTAATGTACCCTAGTATGCACGGACCAAGCCCGGAACGGTAAGTAGAGGGCAAAGGGGAAGGGATGTGCATAGTGTCCGAGCGGGGGTACTACAGCAAGGGCACGAAGTGAAATGGCCCAAAGCAAGGCTTAGGCAAAATCAACTAAAACCTAACAAGGAAGAGGAAGAGGACTGAGAGGAACTATTGGGTGTAAACTCCCAAGAGAACTAGACTGGAGATACCAGCCGTAGCTCCCTGGTTTTATATATTCATACTACTGTTTGTACATGATGTGTCTAGATCTCTGATCTAGGGCATAGGGTGAGCGGTAATTAATAAAGTGAGGCATATGCATGTAGAATGGAAGGTAACGGTAATGAAATGCATGAGGTGCACACACGGTGTGGCAGAATGGAAGATTAATAAAAGCGGAGATGAACGTGTGAAGGAATATAACCATAAAGTGTCCATCTGAGATCTGGACTAGCACATGACCTTGTTACGTGACCCTCAAGGGGTGTCTCAGAGTTGCACGGAGTCCGTTGTCTCCTAGAGAAAGGTAAAAAGAAATAAGTTAGACGTGGGTGTGCACGTGATCTAGTCACATGACTGAGAAACTGAAAGAAAAGATACTAAGTACAAATCGCGAGTACACTCTGTTACGCGACCATAACACGAAGTGGGGTGGAACGGAAGCAGTAGTCGGAAATGAAGAGTGGATATGAAAAGGGGCGCTGCCCGGGGCGGAGGGGAAGGGTTCGGAAAAGAACCCGGGCTAGGCTATATGGTTTTAGGGTTTAAATGAAAAGGTGCCATGACCAACCGGAACTACCGACCGGAACTGAAGGAACTACAAGAGGCGAGAAGCATAGGTGCGTCGGAACTACCGACCGGAACTGAAGGGAATGCGAGAAATGAGAAGTAGAGACGAGGTTAAGGCAGCGGAAGAGAGAGAGAAAAGAAAGGAAAAGGGGTAGGTGTATGGGGAGTTGTAACAGCGAGCTTCTGGTGTACACGCTATAAGTTGTCCAGCCAGTGTTGCAGGCTCAGTCCATTGAGACCATAACAAACTTAGTCTCACTCCTGACCTCTGAACTCGAGTCTCCAAGACTCTCCTCTGTCTTCTCTCAACTTGATACTTTGAAAGTACCTTAAGTCTCTCTCACTCCAACACTCCGAAATCAGGACCATCAGGACTCTCACAAGGGTGCACCACATACAGTGAAGCCAAGTCCTGCCCTCAACTAACTCCAGCGTTCCGGAGTTAACATCTGAAGTGACCCAGACTTAACAGTAGGGGAAAATATGAACGAATGACCTCCAATACCTTTGAAAAGGGTAGAACACTTTTTGGAGTGAGGTTTGGATATGGTAGAAGGGCTAATACTAGTTTTCTTTGCAATGATTTTGTCAGAATAGCCAATATCAGGCAAAAAAAGAATAATACTTTATTGAGTAAAAAAAAGAAGTCTAATCATAATGGTGAGAAGTGTGTGAACTTTTTTAAACTCAGACATACTATATATATGTGTATCTTTGTTTTTACTAACAAACAATGGCAATTATCATGTGATTTAGCTGAGATCTTGGTCATCAGTTGAAAAGTGAAAAAACTGTTGCAATTGTTATGGTTCAACCTAGGGTGGGCGACCGTAGACCCAAAAGGTGAAAGCTCCTAGCAAGGAAGGGCGAAGGTTGAGACGCAGAAGGGATACAAAGGACGTCGAAGGATGAAGGGCGCAGATGGGAACGAGGATCAGGGGTCCGAAGTTCCAGTCGACTCAGGTCAAGTGCCTTGTTGTCGAGGACAAAGTATGCGAGAGGACTAAGCCGGTCCAGTGACAGGCAAAGTCGTATCGTGCAGAGGTGAGCTTTTCAAGAGGTAGATTTGGGAAGCTAAGCTAGAGTACAAGAGTGCCTAGCTAGCTGTTTAAGTAGAGTACCCTACTGCGCATAGACCGGGTCGGAAGTGGTAGGTATAGGGTAAAGGGGAGTGGGTGCACATGGTGTCCGAGCGGGGGTACTACAGCAAGGGCACGAAATGGAATGGAATGGGAGCAATAGCCGGAGATGAAGAGCGGAGATGAAACGGGGCACTGCCTGGGGCGGAGGGAAAGGGTTCGAAGAAGAACCCGGGCTAGGCTGTGTGGTTTAAGGTTTAAATGAAAAGAAGTGTGACCAACCATGACTAATGGAAGCGCAAGATGTAAGAAGCATAGGTAAGGTTGGGACGAGTGCGAGAGGGGAAGGAAAAAGGTAGAGAGAGAAAGGAAAAAGGTAGACCGTAGGACTGAATCGTAACAGCAATGGAGTTACTGTTTTAAAACAGCCATATCTCCACAGCCACTGGGTCAAATCACATGATCCAAGGACCAGTGGGTAGCCAATGGTAGGTACCATGTTTGATCCCACCAAGGCTAAGTGAAATTCCCACACATGGTTGCAGTGTGCTTCACACACTGCATCCAGGTTAGTTATTGCAACAGTTTTTGGAGTCATTATATATACCACATCTAATGATAGTACACTTTGATGATGTAATTCCAATAAAATAACAAATTTTAATCATGTGTAATTGGATCATAATTGTATCTCATAGAACAAATTATTTTTATTTCTTGCAAATATTTGTCCTGCCTATAAGGGTCTTATAAGCCCTCATAAGGGCTTATAATTTATTGGCAACAAGTATCAGGGTGACTCAAGTGTCACTTTTAATATCAGGGACCTGTACTTTTCCTGACATGATGAAACACTTGTGTCCTGGTTGTGTCCTACCATCAAATATCTCCATAGTGGGAACACATCATTGGATCTAGCGGACGTCCGTTGAAAGCTGTGTGAGTGTATCTATATGTATGCACTTTACTTTCTTACTTCTTCCCATCTCACACTTCCCCCCCTCGAATAATGCATAAAACTCATTTCCAATATATTCTACCAGGCTTCCTGATCTTCCTTGGTGCAGTCTGTTACAACTCGTCCTAGCCCCTATCCCTTTTTCGGCTTCACCCCTGTCTCACACCTGTAAGAACCGACCACACACCCATACCCCGCCCCTAGTCCTCGTCCCTCCTTGCCTAGGGAGGCCGTCACTGTTCCTAACGCGACCCCCTTGCTTGGTCTCTTAACTAGACATCACTCGGACTCTTCGTCACCCGTCCTCGTCCCTACTCCGAGTTACCTCCTCCACCCTACCCCCCGCCATAGACCCGTTCCCATGCCTATCCAGGAACGCCCTACTTCCCATCACCTTGGACCTTCACCGGTCACATCTGGGGATCTTCCCCATCACCGTCATTTGTCCTCGTATCTACCCAGGATCTTCCCCTGGCGCCCTCGTACGCTTTCTCCCCGTTCTTATTCACCTTGACGTTCTTCATTTACCTTACTGTTGGTGCTACCGGCACACCCCCTTTGCCCTAGTCATGCGTCCTACCGACGTCATGCTGTAGTTCTCCCTTTGCCCCGCTTACGCGGCCCCCACCCTTGCTTATTTCACACCTGGCACTTTAGCTTGCGTGTCCTTCTGACGTCCTTGCCCTTTGCCCACACCCTGGGCCCACATTCGGGCTCCTCTTGATTCGTTTACTTATATACCGGACCTCTTAGAACACTTGTACTCTATCTTGATCTTACCTGGGTATCCCCCTCGCATTGTAGCACCTGTACTTTGCACCTACACCCAATGTCACTGCTTTGATCTTCTTCTACTATTGTCTGGCGCCCCCGTCAGGACTTCCTTGACTAGAAGAAGCTCCCAGGTCTACATCTCCAGCTTACCCGGTTGGAACGTAACAAAGAACCGGTAAGCTGAAGCTAGGGTACAACTAGCTAGGATCGTCCTGTATATAAGGATAACGAATGAAGAGGAGCCCGAATGTGGGCCAAGGGCATGGGCGGAGGGCGAGGACGTCAGAGGGACGTGCAAGCTAAGGTGACAGGTGTGAAATGTCCAAGGTAAAGGCCGCGTAAGCGGGGGTGAAGGGAAATACTACAGCATGACATCGGTGGATGCATGACTAGGGTAAGGGGTGTGCAAATAGCACCGGCGGTAAGGTAAATGAAAGGTGACAAGGTGAATAAGAACAAAGAGAAAGCGTACGAGGAGACCAGGGGGAGATCCTGGGCAGATACAAGGACGAATGATGGTGATGGGGAAGATCCCCAGATGTGACCGGTGAAGGTCCAGGGTGACAGGGAAGAGGGGCATTCCTGGATAGGCACGGGAACGGGTCTATGGCGGAGGGTAGGGTGGAGGAGGTAACTCGGAGTAGGGGTGGGGACGGATAACGATGAGTCCGAGTGGTGTCTAGTCGTTAGACCAAGCAAGGGGGTCACGTTAGG
>JBBPSX010000661.1:0-10796 GCA_038093815.1 Neoboletus cf. brunneissimus | reverse complement strand
GATCGCATCGCGTGTCTGGCGGAATGTTTTTTCAAATGAACCACTGAACCGCGAATTAGGAGAAAAGTATAAGACGGAGATTCTACGATACGGTGGTGGCAAGGACCCTTGGCAGATGCTTGGTGCACTGTTAGATGCACCACGTCTTCAGGTGGGCGACGAGGAAGCGATGCGAGAGGTTGGGAGATGGAGGGTAGAGGATGGACCTGTTTCAGGGCGGCACTAGTTTGCTACCGATTTTTTGTCTGTACTTAGCTGATTGACGACATGTTGCGTCGATACTGAGTACTTTTAATATCATTGGTATTTCAAGGGACAAATATGGAGCAACTACATAGAGAGCGGTGTTGATGACTTGGATGGACAGGAATGATATGCGATCGTGAACAGATGCAAGGGAAATGAGAGGGAAAAATACATATTTGAATAATAATAATATGTGGACTAGTGCTGGATACGAGATATTCATCTTGGTGCATGGTCAATACATTTACTCGACTGACAGATAAACAGTCTGTACTCACATTATGATACCTTCTGCCTGCAATTCTTGCTCCATCTGCCGAACCGCCACTTGCATGGCATGTAATTGGTGCAGTTTTGCCTGCTTCGATGGGAAATCTCCTTGAGGGTTGACAGCGGGCATAACATGAGGCAACTGTAGCATAGAGAGATCGATCTCCGGTAAAGGTTGAGAGGAGGGGAGATATTGGAGAAATGTGGGGTAGGTGAAGGGTTCATGCGCGTCTGGGCAATTAAGAGGTGATGTCCAATCTGCAATGGTCTGCGACATATCGGGTATCGGCGAGTCAAAAGATGTCGTGTAGGGAAAGCCAACCACATCGGTTGGAGGCGTACTCCCCGGGGCAGTGACGAAGGTATCACCCCCAATAGATTGTAGCAGGCTATCGAGCTCGGACAAATCGGTTGGCGCAGATATCTGAGTGTTTGTCGTTGCTAGAGATTTAAAACATCAATTACAACATAATATAGGTGGACGCAAGACTCACGAGCAGGCGGGGACTTCGGTGCGTGTCTCGGATTTCCCGGGATACTGTAATCCCTGAACAATTCCACTTCCCACGACGCGGAAAAATCCGGTTCGGTGACATCAACCGGAGGTGGAATGGCGAACAAAGCATCAAAATTGGTATTAAACCAATCATCAATGGAATATTCATTTTCTGTGTTAGAACGAGGCAAAGGGTCCGATACAGTGTGGAGACGAGGAGCAGCCATCGAACCACACGGACGTTTCGGTACCCCAGTGGCGTCCGTGTCAGAAAGACGTCGCTTGCGAGATGGTAACACATCATTTGTCTCGGCTTGTATGGGATGCACAGGGGTAGTCTCCGGCGAACCATCGTCCGATGGTGCGTCAATACCATCTGTGCTGGAGGGTGGAGAAGGAAGGTACGTCTGAGGCGTCATAGGAGCACTGGGAACGGGAATAATGAAAGTTGGCTAATGGCGTGAACTAGGGAACGTACCGTAAACGTTTGACGGGCTTCCTGACAGAGGTCGGATGGTCAACTGGCTCTAAAGATGACCGACGACGTTTGGAGCCTGCAAAAACTGGTGGTGCAGCATCCTCTTCCTCTTCGCTATCATTAGTTACAGAGTCGTCAAGGGCGGGTACAGGGGACGCTGCAACGGATCGATCAGGCGAAGGATATGAACCTCGGATCGTCTGCAAGTTCTCCCTGTTAGTTTCATAATATCCTCTTCGTGTTTAAACCTCTCGTACCTTCGTAAGGTTCGTTTGCTCGACTTGGCGGTACCTTCCAACTTCAAAAGGTTCACTGTCCTTCTCCACCATATCCTTTACTATAGCGTCCAGATCTCCTGCCAAGGCGCTCCTGGTGAGGGTCGATGAATAGAGTCCCTCCGCTGCCACCTTCATTGCAACGAAGGAGTGCCTGAGTTCAGGAGATAGCGCACGCTGCGGATCCTCCTCCACCAGTGCACGATAAGCTGCATCGATCATATCGGCCCTGCAGTTAGAGAAACCCTCACGGCATAGAACCGTCCAACCAATCCGCCGACGCGCATTGGTGAACCAGGAGTTGACAGAAGAGATCTGGCAGGACGAAGCTGCTGCGATCTGAGTCTTGACTTCCGCAGTGGGGTAAGGATTATGCAGGTTATCCAACAACCATTGATACGCGGCGACAAGAAATGGAGGCGAGCCTTTCGCGTGGGGGGTTGGTGTGTTGAAACTTGCAGAGGGCTGAGAGGTACTAGAAGCATTCTCCAGGTGAGAGGACTTCGGCTGCGCGTTGATGTTTAGACCTGCCATCTGATGAAACATGGCATCACAATCGCTTTGTAATTGGGCCGTAGAAATTTCTTCGTCGCGCTTTATATCTAGGAAACAACTGGCAATTGTGGAAATGTGGGAGGCAACTGAGTGGGCAAGTGACAACGTTTCGGTACTAACGTCCCCCGTCTTCTTTGCGCAGGACAAGACATCTGGGAGTGTCGACAACGTCTGACGGTAAGAAGCGAGTATTTGTGGGCCATTCCGCAAGGCATCTAGGAAGTCAGTTTCGGCAAGAAGTAACCGTTGTATCAAATCGTCGTTCATGGGTATGGGATGGGAGTTGAGGAGGTGTTCCTCCTCACCGTGTTTACAATCGTAGAACAATGCGGAGATTGAATGCAGATGATTATGTGATAAGCATAAAGGTATACTAAATCTAACACCCGTTGTTTTTTGTATTCACATCCACTGGCGTCTGTCTATGGGCCACAACTTGCAGGATCCATTCACTATTCGAATGCAGACTGTTCTGCGCATCGCGCATGCTTTGAGAGATGCAACTGCAGTCTCTTGCCCAAGCCATTCTCTCACTACCAATACTGCTACTATTGCGCTCGACCCAATCAGTTTACCAAGTCCACAACCACTATTATCCTCGCTTCTCGAGGCTGGGATTAGTTCTGAAATTGCTTCTGCAGCTAGCCAAATATATCAACGGAAAGCAGAACAGCTCAAACAACTTATTCAAGAGTCTATCACTACAGCATGTCCCGAAGCAACAGAATCTCCCGTACTCGCACACGCATCGCCCCCGGACCTACTGATGAAGAGGATCGTGTCCATTTTCACAGATGTCTACTTTCGCCGCCTAGAGGAGTGGAAACAGGAAATTATTCGACATATCAAGCCAGCATCGGAGCTGCCTACCAAGGCGATTCCGAGGAATTCCCGCACTTTTAACCAGGTTAGTCTTCTCAACATACGATCACGACTTCTCCTCGCATGCTTCATAGGAATACGTTCCACTATTGGAGCATTTTTTCGAAGAAAACCCGTTCCCGACGCACGCAGACAAGATGTTTCTTGCCAAAAAGTCGAATATGCAGTATAGACAAATCCATGTATGGGTGAGAACTTTACACATCTAATTATTGTCCCCGTTACTGACTGAATTTTACCCTGTTCAGTTTCAGAACCGCCGTAATCGCACCAAAAAGGAGAGCAAAATGTTGAGAAAGAAGCCGACATACGAGGGGGCAGTACAACCACTGGACAAACTATACGAGCGCATGAAAGGTTACATGGTTGACTCTGATTCTCAAGCTCCGAAAGTGTCCCAACCGAGTTCATCGGAGGGGACAACCGAGGTAGGCTGTGCTTCATCTACTGTGCAAGATCAGAGTTCTCATTTTCCAGTAGATAGGGGCTTCACCAAATAACATGTCGAAGGACGTGTTTGCTTCGTCTTCACCACCCCACGCCTTTCCTTGCTTGTATCCACCTACCTGCCAATATGATCCATTCCCTTGCAAAAGTGGTTCTATTTATTTCAGCAAACCAGAATGGAGACGCGTGCCAGATGGGAAACATCCTCTTCCCCTTTCGATTAGCATTGATGACCTAGTCGAGAGGTTTTCTCATCTGAATGTTCGAGATGAAACGCGTTCTAAGGGATCTCCCAGCCTGCAATCACTTGCTGCGACTGCCGCCGTTACTGTTATACCGTCTTGTGCACCTCATTGGTCTCTGATGGTCCCCAAATATCGCCAACCAGCGATCGTCGCCCAGCGTCACCCGTTGATCTGTGCACCTGTCTCTCGTTTTAGTACTTTTCCAAGTCCAAGTCCCACCTCGAAACCCGTTACCTTGGTACCCCTCTCAGCCTCACTCAACAAGAGCGAGCTTTCTGGGAAGCGGAAGACTGTCCCGTTACCGCAACGTTTTCCCAGCCGAACACGGAACAGTCACCGAGATACCACACCGTCGGAGTGCTCCTCGACGTCTTCCTCCTCCCCTCGATTGTTCTCTACAAGCTCCGAGAGCCGTAGTTGTTCTTCAAGTGTCAGTTTACTATCTGCCCCGTCAGAGGTGGCAAGCATTCAAGAACTACCCCACTCGTTCGGGTCACCATGTCGCTCGCCATTTGACAGTCCAATTCATCCCCGCGGTTTAGGAGGTATGGTAGCGATCTCGTCGGCCGTTCTGTGACCGGCGCGTGATGGGTCTTTGCTATCGATTTCAGCGTGGTAAATACCTTGCACCTGCGTTCCCGGTTATAATCCAGCTCCGGTTACATAGGGAAACTGAAACATGAGCCTCGGCCACACACTGCATATGTATTTCATCGGAACTGCGAAAACCGCGAACTACCCGCGACGGTTACCGCCTGCCGTGGCACCAATAGGGCGAGCAATCTGTGGCATCCTGGGTCATGCATAAAGCTAGGACTTGAGTGTCTACCTCTGCATCGTGTGTCGTGGTGTACATGACATCCGCCTGAGCTCCATTTCTTCCTTGATAATGCGATTTATGCTTTTATGCCTCATTTTGCCTAGCATGTCAACTCTATGTCTACATAGACTCCGAAATAGTCGCATAGCTAACACCCGACGCAATGGTTCGTAGAATCACATGTTCCTGGACCTCATACAACTTATCAATGTGCACATTTCGGCGTCATGCTGATGTGTATCAGACAAATGGGATCACTACCGGCTTGCCAAACAGAGAAGTGAACAATGCGGAGTTTCAAGACCGCAATGGCAATCAAGGAACAAGTGAACGGAATTGGGACATCGTACATATTGAAAGTACCTACTTTTAAGCAACGTATCACATTACCATCCTATTCAACGCCCGCCATGATCGACTTGATCGACTTGCCCAACCCATGTCCGCTTTTACCCTCACTCCTCGAGGCAGGCCTTAGTCATGAAACTGCTACGACAGCTAGCAAACTATATCAACAACGGGCTGAAGAGTTTAAACGACGTACCGAAACAATGCTCATTGCAGCATGGCAAAAGTTGGCGACACTGCCGGGTGCATCAACTTCGTCACTTTGCCCACTAACGAGAAAAGAGTTCTCGACTTTCACGGAAGTATACCTCCGCTGCCTTGAGGAATGGAAAGAAGAAATGGTACAACTTTTGAAACAAGCACCGAAAGCCCCTTCCAAAGCAGCCCCCCCAAGGAATCCCCGTTGCTTTAATTATGTCAGTGCTCCTACCCTCAACTGTGCTCCTTCTGAAATATCTGACAGGAATATTTGCCACTATTGGAACACTTTTTCGAAGAGAATCCGTTTCCGACACACGCGGACAAAGTCTTTCTCGCCAAGAAATCGAATATGCAGTACAGGCAAATTCATGTATGGGTAAGAATTTTTTTGCTGGGGTAATTATTCTGTAGTTGATAAGTCCTTAAGTTTCAGAACCGCCGCAATCGCACCAAAAAAGAGGCTAAACCGTTGAGGAAGAAGCCAACATCTGAGGGTGCAACGAAATCCCTGAATGAACTATGCGAGCGCATGAAAGGCTACTTGGTCACACCTGTTTCTCGAACACTTGAGCCCTCCCAACTGCCTTTGTCGGGGATAGATAACGAGGTGGGTTCTGTGGGTTCTGTCTTACAGGATTAGTGTTCCCATTCTTTGTTAGATACGAATCACACGAAATAACGCCCTAAAAGGTGTATTCATTTCGCCTGCACCACCCCACGCCTTTCCGTCGTCTTACCCCCCTCCATGTGCTTATAACCCATTTCCCTGCAAAAGTGGTTCAATTTCTTTCGGAAAGCCAGAATGGAGACGCGTGCCCTGTTCGAATCCCCCTCCTTCTGTTTCCATCAGCATCGGCGACCTAGTTGAGATATTTTCTCAACTAAATATTCGAAGTGATGCATCCATCAAGGGATCTCCTAGGTCGCGATCACACGCTGCGACCGCTGCAATTACTGTTAAGCCGTCCTGCGCACCTCATCCGTCTCTGATAATCCATAAGCACTCCGAACTCGCACATGTCGCAATGCACCCCTTCCCAGTTCACACTTCCACCTCACGTTCACACGCTTTTCAAAGTCCTAACCTAACCTCGAAACCCGTTACACTGGTATCCCTCTCGATTCCATCTCACAGGAGTGGGCCTTCCGTGAAACGGAAGATCGCCCCATTTCCGCAACATTTCCCCAGCCGAATGCAGGATACTAAACGCGATGCTACACCTTCAGAGTATTCCTTCACTTCTTCGTCATCTTACATGTCCAAGAGCCGTAGCTGCTCTCTTTCAAGTGTCAGTCCATCGTCCTCTCCAACGGACATGGTACCCATCCAGGAACTACATACATGAATCACCGTCTTGCTCACCGTTCGAAAGTCCTCTTTACCCCTGCGTCTTTGACTTCAGAGACGTGGTGGCCATGTCACTTTAATCGTCAGCGCGCGATCTCTTCGAACAAGAAATGCCTTACACCACTTCTCGTTATCGAAGTCTCCCGATCCAGCAATACCAGAGATGATCGAAGGGAGCATTTTCCCATAGTATGCCGTGGAATTGCGGATATCATTTTCGCGATATCTGGAACATTTCCTCAACGAACTTGTAGCACTGGTTCGCTTTCAACGGAAGGGCGGCTGGTAGTATGCTATGAACGGAGAATCATACTAGTGGACATTTCCTTATGCAGTTGGATCCTGCAGAGATCTCGAAGTGACTTCAAATACATTTCACGTGATGTTTTTAGGCTTCAGCTTGTCCTTTGAAAATACCAGTTCCTCTATGCACCATTTACATCCACACGCGAGTCTCTGAGTTGCACCATAGAGTTTTGTACAGTTCAGACACTGAACGTGAAACATGGCGTGCCGACTCAAATCACAGCTGATGATGAAAACCATGTATGAGTGTAGTAGGACTGATGGCGGCATAACATACAAATGTGTATGGGAATAGCAATAGGTATAATAATAAAATATATAATGTGGGATGAACGTTGCACAATAATTGTCATGATTTGCTTATGCCAAGCCAACATATATAATCTGCCAGGGCAATAGACAGACGCTCACATTAATATTCAATGCATTCTAACTGTGGTTCCAGCGTTATGGCAGGTTGGGAAAGCGATCGTGGACAGCATTTGGGGAAGTTGTAGAATAGAGAGGTCGATCTCTGGCAGAGGTAGCGAATCTGTGTAGGATTGGACAAACAAGGAATCGAGAGAGGGTTCGGAGGTCTGTCCATTAAGGAGTGCAGTCCAGTCGATGGGATCGGATGACGACAGGTCTTGAGGCATCGAGTTAGCGACTGAAACCGTGACAGCTGGGTCCATGATATCTGAGGGTGCCACAAACCCTCCGGTTTCGAAGGATTTAAGAAATTCATCAAGTCCGGACAAGTCCACCGATGTCGATATCTGATCTCCGGTGGCTAGCAATTTTTTTCAACTGTTGACTGCAGCAAGGGGGGGGGGGAAGTATACACTCACGAGGGTTGAGTGACTTGAACGGTCGTTTTTGTGGTTCTTCAGGTATGTTGTAGTCACTGAATAGTTCCACTTCCAACTGCGCTAATAGATCGGGTTCGATTACATCGACCGGCGGTGGAAGGCTGAACAGAGCATCGAAATTGCTATTGAACCATTCATCAATGGTGTGGTCACTTTGCGGCGTGGAAAGTGAAAGAGGGTCTGAAACAGTATGGAGGCGTGGTCCGCTTGTGGGCCCCCGCAGATGTTTTGGTGTCCCAGTGGCGCCTGCATCAGACAGGCATCGTTCGCGCGAAGCAGAAATGTTGGTAGAAATTGGTCTAGAGCACGATTTCTGAGCTACTGGGAGTCCCTCTGAGCTCGTCAAGGGAGACGACAGACAAGCCTCGAGCTGGGAAGAGATGTTGGGACTAGATGAATAGGAAGATTAAGGGATGCGCAATAAACAGTGATCTAGCATACCTCAGACGTTTTATGCGCTTCGTGGTTAATGTGGGGATGGTATGACCTGGATCTGAATATGACAAACGCCGTTTTCGACCTGCCAGAATTGGAGGTGAAACTTCTTCTTCCTCGCTGTCGTCTGTGATAGACTCGTCAAGCGGGGGTACTGGCGACGAGTAACATGAAGAATCGGGAGAAGGATAGTAATGTTGCTCCACTATTTTCTTGTTCTGCAACTCTACTTCCAACGCCTCTGGGGACCCCGCCGTTCCTCTGAGCTTGCAATGCGTCCGCTCACCCAACGATATAGTGTCCTGATCTGCCATATCCTTCACGACAGCGTCAAGATCACCAGCAAGGGCACTCTTTGTAAAAGTCGATGAATAGAGACCCTCTGCCGCCACTTTTACACTGATGAAGGCATGGATAACATCGGGGGGCAGCGGTCGATTAGGATCTTCGTTGACAAGAGCACGATACGCGGCATCCAAAGCATCTGCTCGACAACTGTTGAAGTAATCACGACACAACCCCGTCCAACCCATTCGTCTTCTTGCACCAACGAACCACGAATTGACGGCAGAGAGAGAAACGTTACAATGCTGTGCTAAAGATGCTTTGGTCTTTGATGAAGGGTAAGGGTTTGCGATGTTCTCGAGAAGCCAAGTATATGCCGCGGTGGTGAAAGAGGTGTTGTGAACGGAAGAGACTGTGTGCGTCGGGGGATTGAGGGGAGGGAGTACAGGATGGGAAGTAAGAGATAGGCTGAGCCCGTCCACAGAATTAAGGATATTGTTGAAATCGTTATGAAGTTTGCTCTCGAGGTCTTGGTTCATCTTCTCGAGTTCAAGGAAACAAGAAACAATGTGAGCTGGGCGGGATGGTATATCGCCAACAATGGTTCCACAGCTAACGTCGTCGCGGAACAGAGCTGGCCAAAAGTCATCTTGGAGTAACGCCATGAAAGAGTGAGGAGTACTAGTGCAAGTAACTGTGTACTAAACACAGCGCGAGCCCTTGTAGTGCGGAACTTGAATTCATGATAACCTCCCATTGTTCCCCAAAAGCGTCACCATCCCTGTTGTAAACCTACAAATGGTTAACGTTCATTTTTCACATGGAGGAATCGATGACACTTGATCAACACGTTGTCGATGCACTCTTTTGACATATACCACCGTGAACTAATTATCGTGCCCGGGTTTTTTATGACCTATGCATCTCTTACGTGCAATCGGGTTTACTTTGAATGTGTTGTTTGGATTTCGATTCAGCTTGGGCTAGTACTCATCAAGTCATTCAACTCGGACCTCAATATACCACTGCTATCACTTCACTTTCACAGGAAAGACAAAAATCAGTTTACATCGTATATAAGAACAACATGTCATCCGAATCGGCTCTTGAGCAACTACATGAAATCCATCAAGACCAGGGACGTAAAAAGATAGCACACGCTTACCGTTTCGCCAATGCTAAGCATGCTGAGTCCCCCGCTGTTAGACCCCCCAATGAATGCCGAAAGTTGCTTTTGAGCCACAAGCTTTGTGAGAGTCATCGCAGCGCCATTCATCATGCTTTGTTTCTCTTCACCACCACCTCCCCCGATAAAGGCCTTCCCCGCTTCTTTCATGACCAGACCCATGAGCTGGTTTCCTCCACCTTCGCCCAGGCCACCCGATACGAGGGAAGCAATGTCAAGTCCGGATTTCGAACTAGCGGAAGAGAGAGCCTGTTCAACAGGTTAGCCCAAACCACGGAATCATGTTTGTTGTAGTACGCTGAAGATCATGGGGCCATACTTGGCCAGATCACCCTCGTCCACCTGCTCAGCATGCTGTTGCTATAGAAGATGTATTCAGATTGGCCTCATATCGGATAACGGATAAGGCGTCGTCCGTACAGGATTACTGTGGACGTGTTGAATGGCCTTTGCAATGTATCCTCTGCCTTCTTCGTCGAAATCATCTGCATGGGACAGCACCTGCTCTGTGTCGTCTATAGGTATCGTCGTCATCGGCTGTGATCCTTGAGGTGAAGGTGATCACTCACAACCGCCGTGAAGTTGCTGCCTGTGATGAGGGACATTGTATTCGTGCCCGCCAGTCTTGTGAACGGTATCTAATCGCCGTACATCGCCGATGATCGATCAACTAAGGTAACTATAAGTAGGGACTCACGCCTAGGCTGAGACTCGGAAGACCCTCCCGTGGCTGTAGAGAGGACTTGCTCTGCGAGACCGAAAAGAGACGACTAGACACAAGTTAACCAGCGCAAAGCGAGCAAGCGTCGAGCTCACCATGGTTGTATCAGTGGGATGGCAACTCGATCAGCAGCCGAACAATGTCCACGACATCCGCTTATAGTTCCAGGGCATACTGCATGATCTTCCATTCTGGGATGACAGAATGACAGCTGACCCTAGAATAGTCAATGGATCCAAGCTACTTTCAGCTCAATCCAGCTAGTGCATGTGCTTGAAATACGCGGCGAGCAGAAAGGAATGATCAAGTGGCGTCACAAATCGAAGCTGAAGCGAGCTGAACGCGGCAGACTTGAAAGTCAGACACCATTCTTGTGTGTCCCTCACGGTAGACGGGGACTG
>JBBPSX010000660.1:0-10797 GCA_038093815.1 Neoboletus cf. brunneissimus | reverse complement strand
AGCCTAACACGCTTGGGGCAATCACGCAGCATACTAACTCGGCTCATAAAGCAGGATGCCAAGTTAGATGGTTCCAAAGCATAGACGAATTCCATCTGCAGCGTAGGAACAAATATATCATACAACCGGGAACAGCAAGGCAAAAACCACAAACCAGTCAACACATAACAAACGAACTCGAGACCGAAAAGTGCGAGACCCGATCAAAGATGATACATACAACACCCATATCTTACAACCGGACGATCTTGGGAACTATACGTCAGACGAAATGCCAAGGAAAATCACTGGAAAACCCGAAGGTCCCTTAATTTCAGCTTTCCCCCTTCTTCAATGATCTCCGCCGAACACGCTTCCGTGCCCACAAACGCAAAGTGCACACCTTGTTTGATGTTAGCTTCTGGGATATGATGACTGTGTTCATATTTGCTCGTGATAAGGGCTAGCCCGTACGCAGAGAGAGACGGTGCGACAGCTTACCTGTACTTGAGGTGACTCATGGGCGGCTGATAGAAAAGCGCATCTCCTACACGAGGCCGGCATAACAAGCACCGCGTCCATTGCGAAGTTGATTCCTTCTTGACGCGCAGCTCCAGGGATCGGGTTGCACACATGTGCTTCTTATTGACAGCCTTCTATCGTGTACACCGAGGACCCACGAGTCGCCCAAAATTACGGCTGTGACGATCATGCAACAGCTATTGTTCGGTGTAATCATATGGCAATCAGCCTTGCGGATCACTCTGTTAAAAAAGGAAGACACACCGCATCCCTCCAATTCATGATGCGCGGATCATGGCAACAACTGCATTTTAGTCGGACGTTCCGGCGGTCCACATCTTCTACCGTGGCCACGTTTAGATCCAGCCCGCATGCATGGACGATATACGGAGCTTCTTCCATAAATCCAATGCCAAATTGGTCCGAGATCGACCCAGTGCGTCCCGAATCATCTGATTCACTGTTGCTTGGATAGATATGATAATGCATGGCCACAGGAACACTTCGGGGTAAGTGAATGTGCCTTGGCAACCTCTGCACTCAAACAATGCATAGGCTAGGCGTAATTTGTCTGTGGCTGCCCGAGATGATTCCGTGCGCGTTGTGACACTTTTTGACGCCACACCGGAAGTGCCTTGTACGGATAGATGAGAAGGAATCTGAATCAATTCAGCAAGCTCGGCATCGAGCTTCTCCCTCCACTCGTTAACTGATGCGAGAATGAACGATCGAGACATCACGTAGGTATTGTATTGATGCACCACCGCAAGTTGGCATCCTCGGTACGTGCCCTCTAATCGTCGAGATCGAAAGTTATTCATGGTGCCGAGCCACTCAGACCAAATTTGGTCCCATTCTAACACACCGAGAGTCAGTAGCTAGTCGAGTATATCTCATGCAATAAAAGCTAATCTTCGTCCGTGAGCGGTTTCAACGTCCTGAAAAGAGATTTCCGGGTCTTTTGGATCTCATAGCATCCAAAGCGCAAGATCTCTTCATTGTACCCAAGGCCCCGGAGACGATGAAAAACATTGTACCAGATCAAGCTAAAAATCATCACTAAGAGAGAAATGACCAACCTTGTGGCTCGCTTTTGCCGACCTATTTTCACATCGTCCTGGCGCCTTGCTACCCTTTGTTGTTGCCAGTCTTCACATTCGCGTGCATGTTGAAAGAACCAATCGAAGAGACAGGGTAAAGAAGGAGATCTACCCAACGTTACGTATAGCGACAATCTGCCACTCAAGAGCTGCGCTTTGTTGGAGGAGCGCTCACACTCGTCTATAAACGAATCCATCTGCTCTCTGTCAACCCACGACACTGTTTCTGTGATGTGGTGAAGCAGCGTGACGCCTCGAATAACTATGGTACATACCTTCTTCAATTGTGATGTGTGCCACGGCCAACACGTCATTCTTGCGAATGATTTCAGGGCACGAAAACAGATAGCTAAGCCCGGTTTGGCTTGTGAACTCGATCTATACTGAAGCATCCGGGGGATCCTACCGTCCAATTCTGCAGTCTCGACAATACCTGCGGCGCATTTGCCATAACACAGTCTTGGCATGTTTTCTACACCCCTGTGGGACATTTCTGAGGGTTTCAGCCCAATAGTGGGATGTGTACGTACGTGGCAGCGGGCATAAAAGACGAGATCAGCGTACTCTGGTTCGGTCAAGTCGGCCGGACAGTCAGGGAGGCCCTCGACTTGGCTGCGAGCGCGCCTCCAGACGAACGGGTGCCTTTTCCGTTGTTTCTGTCAGCTTCCGCTGACTGGATTGCCTTTGCAGTGGATGTCTTCTGCACGATCGTACAAGTTGGTGAAAAGGGGGTGTTCGGTGGCGTCGCGCTCCCGTTACATACGATGGCTGTGCAGAATGTTCTATCCGTCCATTACCCCGACGTTGTGAAGTAGAGATGCCCTTGAACATTCCTGGTCTGCTCGCACCTTTGCAGCTCGTCTGGAATCCCCGCGTCGTTCTCCCACATGTCATAGTGACAGGTCAGACCGATATGTTGACGGTTTTGCACTGACTGATGGCATGTGCTTTCGCTGCAGCATAGACATTCGCCAGTTGGACTTTTTCGCGCTCCGGAAGGTTGGGTACCGTGGTGCAATTTTTGACAAGGACAATTGTCTGGCAGGTTGCCTCGTAGTCCTGACCTCGATGCATGTTTGACCTGGGACGTGTAGACGATGCCATACAAAGACCGGCTCGTTCCTCAGCTCGAGGTCTGTCACACCGACGACACGTGGTAAGATTTACTCATATTGCGACAGGATGCCTGGAATGAATGCCGGAGTGTCTTTGGCGAGGGAAATGTTATCATCGTGAGCAACTCGGCCGGGACGAGAGACGACGCGGGCCAAGTGCAGGTAGGGACAACCAGTGATGTGGCATCAGTCCTCTGACGTGTTCTCAGGCCGAATCCGTGTCACATCATCTGTCTGTTCCGGTACTACGACACAACGCGCTGAAACCTGGATATTCGTGCATCAAGTCGATACGTGCATATTTCTCGACACTCAGGAATCCGATCAGGGATGAGGAGTTGGTGATTGTTGGAGACCGAATATTTACAGACGTTGTGATGGCGAACCGAATGTGCCGGCGCGGGTCGGATCTGGAGAGGTGCGGACCGTTGGCGGTGTGGACGACGGGTGTGTGGCAAAGGGAGAGCACGGTGGTTCGGTGGTTGGAGAGGAGGGTGGTGGACGTGGTTACGCGCTGGAAGGGACGCGATGCGTAGTACTGCGAGTCACGTGGTTATATATGTGCTAGTCAGCGTGTGCATGCGCTCGGTCAGTGCCATGTTCGTCGCGGCGGTCGTCTCCCGTCGACGCGCTCTTCGCCCGCCCCGTCTCGGCCACGTTCACGCTCACTTTCACTCGCCGCGCCCGTTTGTCCCCCTCGCACTCGCACGCCACTTTGCATCCGCCCCGCCCACCGCCCACCGCACACTCCTCGCCCGTCTCGTCCCCAACGCCTTCCGTCCGTCCCCCAGCTCCGGCTCGTCCCTCCGCAAAGTCGTCTCCCTCGCCAAGCCCGAGAAAAAGCCCCTCCTCATCGCCATATGTCTCCTCCTCGTCTCCTCCTCCGTCTCCATGACCATCCCTCTCACCGTCGGCAAGCTCATCGACTTTTTCTCCACCAGCAGTCCCGTGAGTGTGCGCGTGCCCTCTCACTCGTCCCGATCTCACACCGCCCATGGAAACCGGTCTGTCTAGCATATACCGTACGGGCTCTCGATCTATGAGGCCTCGGGCATACTCCTCGTCGTATTCACCACCGGTGCAGCGTGTAACGCCGCCCGATCGTTCCTCATTCGCATGTCTGGTACGTCTTTTTTGTGTGCTCTGTTCCTGCTCTGATCCACTCACTCACCATATCGCCCATCGAGGTCAACGCATCGTCGCTCGGCTGCGCGAACGCACCTACGAAGCCGCACTCCGCCAAGAAGTCGAGTTTGTCGAAAAAGGCGAGGGCGACGT
Organism: Neoboletus cf. brunneissimus; assembly: GCA_038093815.1. Taxonomy (NCBI): domain Eukaryota; kingdom Fungi; phylum Basidiomycota; class Agaricomycetes; order Boletales; family Boletaceae; genus Neoboletus; species Neoboletus cf. brunneissimus. The sequence continues at coordinate 6,803 of JBBPSX010000660.1, read as the reverse complement.
GCTCAGTAGGCTAAGCGCCGACTCGAGCATCGTCGGTGAAAGGTCAATCGCAGTCTTCACACGTGCTCCGTGGATCCACGTACTAAACCCACACGACCAGTGTCACTCAGAACCTTTCGGACGGGCTTCGTGCGATCATCATGTCTTCTGTCGGGCGTGCGTACTGGTTGTGTTCCTTGGTGCGATCGCTCATCTACCATGCAACGCAGTCGGCGCCATGTTTTATCTCTCCCCGACCTTGACATTTATGATGCTTGGCATTGTCCCCCCGGTTTCGCTCGGTGCAGTGAGTTTCCCCACTACACGTGCCTTGCACACAATTCATGGAGTCGTTCTCAGGTGTACTATGGTCGGTACCTGAAAAAGCTATCCAACCAGTCACAAGAAGCGGTAGGTGAAATGACCAAGGTCGCACAAGAATCCCTCTCCGCTCTCCGAACCGTTCAAGCCTACAACGCCAACGCCCAAGAACAGGCCAAGTTTAGCGACCGCATTAACCACGTCCTCGCCCTCGCCCGCAAAGAGGCTGTTGCATCTGGCATCTTTTTCGGCAGCACGGGCTGGAGCGGGAACATGACGATCCTCGGTCTGCTCGGATATGGTGTGTTTCGAGCTCGAAGGCGTGGGTGATCCGGCTGATGCTTGGCTAGGCGGAACACTCGTCTCGCAAGGGGCGATCACCGTGGGCGACTTGACCAGCTTGCTGCTTTACACGGCGTACGTCGGGAATGGGCTACAGATGCTGACGTGAGACCTTTTCTCCTTTATCCCACTCGCGCATTGGTTGACGAGACGTCTCTAGCGGTTTTTTTGTGCGCGCTCTCCCGTCCTTGTCCCCCTGAGTTGTGGCGCGACTCACCACACGTCCCACCTAGTCTTCGATCATGCGCGGCATCGGTGCTGGAACTCGGATTTTCGAGCTCCTCGACCGCAAGCCTGCGATTGCGCCCAACCAAGGGATCGACGTCGATCCGTCGCGACGCGGCATCATCCGGTTCGAGAACGTCGGATTCGAGTACCCGAGCCGGAAAGGTGTCCAGATCTTGGACGAGTTTAACCTTGAGATTGGCGTTGGCGAGAACGTGGCGATCGTGTATGTCGCCGTGCGTGCATGTGTGTGGCTGCAATGGCTGAACCAATAGATTGGCATAGCGGAAAGAGCGGTGGAGGCAAGTCGTCCGTACAGTCGCTCCTCCTTCGGTATTACGATCCCGTGCGCGGTAAAGTCACGTTTGATGGACAAGGCAAGTCTTTTTTTGTGCAAGTGCGATTTCACCTCTGAACGTCTTGCGCAAAAAAGACATTCGCGAATTCAATCCGAGTTCGTGGCGGAACATTATTGGCATCGTACCGCAGGTCCATTTACTCCCAACTTTCCTCGGCCTCATCCTGACACTTTTTTTTTGTACTTAGGACCCCGTATTGTTCACGGGCACGATCGCGTCCAACATCGCGTTTGGCAATGCCACCGCGACGCGCGAACAGATCGAACATGCCGCCCGACAAGCCAACTGTGAATTCGTGTGGGGCATGCCCAAGGGGTTCGATACCGAGAGTGAGTCATCCTTGCCTCGCCACACGCCGACGATGGGCCATGTTGACGTCCGACACTTTTTCTTTTTCTTTTTCGCCCACCCCAACCACAAGTCGGCCGGTTGAGTCTCAGCGGGGGTCAACGCCAACGTCTCGCCATCGCTCGCGCGCTCCTCAAACGGCCCGCCATCCTCGCGTTGGACGAAGCGACGAGCGCGTTGGACGCGACGAGCGAACACCGCGTCAACGATGCGATCGACAAGATTTTGGCGCAGAGACAGACGACGTGCGTGATCGTTGCGCATCGGTTGTCGACGATCGCGAGGGCGGAACGGATCGTGGTGCTCGAGGGTCAGTTTTTTTTTTGTGGGATGGACTGATGCTGAGTGACCCGTTTTTAGATGGACGGATATCCGAGTCGGGGACGTACCGCGAGCTCGTCGGTCGCACAGACTCGCGGTTCCGTGCGTTGATGGCAGCACAGTTGAGCGCTGCCGACGCGGGAATCCCATCATGACGAGCACTCACAGTAGACAGCATCATTAGACGGATATCATTTATATTATGTTTCTGCACTTGTAGCACTCCCTCTTTTATAAGCAAGCTCATCGAAAAACATACACACAAAGGACGTGCAGCGCGCAAGACAACGACGATCAGTGTACATGCCAGAGACGATTAAGTTACAACAGAGCGTAGGATAGCCATGACGAATCCAAACAGAGTGACACCGTCATCGGTACGTCGTCGAGTCCTTGAGACGCCACCGCCGAAGCGGACCCCACCACCACAACGACGATCCGGCCGACTCCTCGGCCTCTTGTGCTGCACGAGTCTCAGCAGCACCCCGGTGTCGCAGCCCCTCGGGCGCTAAATCCTGCTCCTGCACCACCGGTACATCCTTCCACTCCTCCTCGTCCTCCTCGCAGTGTATTCGCTCCTCCATCTCCATCTCTTCCCGCCGCTCACGCTGAGCCTCGCGTAAGCCATAACTCCCTAGTCCCCATCCCACGACCTGCTTTCGGTATCCCCCGTCCGCCGAACGCCGCTCTTCGTCGCACTGATAGACCTGCTGGATACGTTCGGCACGCTGGGCCGCCTGGATATGTGCCGCGGTGAGATGTGCATGCCGCACCCGCCCAAACCACCGGTGCACCATCTGCACGGGCTGCATCCACACCGACGAGCCTAGCACCGTCGTCGTCGACACGCTGGACGTATCCCGAGACGGCGAACGTGACGTGTCGCGTTCGGGCGTCCCTCCAGACGGCCCGTCGGCCTTGGTACTCGGCTTGAACGCGTCCGTGACACCCTTCCAGACCGATTTAGCCTTTTCGCGGTGTTCTTTCCGTCGTTGGGCGCGCAAGAGGCGTTTCTGCTGACGCTTGTTCTCACGCTGGAGGAGTTCTTCGACTTCGCGAACGCCCATGCCTGCGCCGACCCACCACCACCAGCCGAGGAAGCTCTGCCAGAGGGTGACGGACCACATGAGTTTCGGCATCCACGAATACTGATCCTGTCTTGGGATATAGAGGAAATTGAGTGAGGTAGAGATGAATGCGAGGATGATAGCACCCGCGCCAAAGGCGGCTGTTCCGCCATCAGTGCGCCAAGCCTGACGACGGTTGACGCAGAAACCCCAGATGATGAGAAATGTCGTAAAGAGGAGGGAGAGGGCAGCATTGCAGACGTTGCGCGTGTCTTCTGCGATGGAAGCGACGCTAGTGCCACAAATGATGGGCAAGAGCTGCATGACGGCGGAGATGACGGCGAGCGGGCCTGATTTGGAAAGTGTGGGAAGTCTGTCGGATGCACATAGATCGGAGGACATACCAAGAAGGCCGAAAACGAGTCTGGCCTCGAGATCGGAGGGAAAGAGGAGGGTGAGGAATTGGATGTGGGTGATCTGTCGACGGCGGGGGTGAGAAGGGCAGGAGAGAGGAGGGGGGAACGGACCTGGACGACGACGGAGGTGGTAGCGTTCATGACGACCCAGGTTGCACCCTCGAGGGGGGACCACCTCTGCTGGTACAAGAGGGTGGGGTCAGTGGAGTTGGTAGTGTTTGCAATGGGTATTTTGACGGCGAGATAGTTGAGCATGTAGGGCCAGTGCTGGCTCTGCATCATGGTGACGGAAAAGATGACATAGATGGTGGCGATGAGGGATATGAGGAGTGTTGTGACGCCGGTGATCTGGAGGATGTAGTTTGTGCGTGCGAGGGGCCAGTGGTACTGTGCGGTGAAGACGAGGTGGAGCAAGAGAACGGCGGTGAGGGTGAGGGTGATGCCGGTGAGGAGGATCTGGACGGGGAGGGACTGGGCAAAGGGGGGGCGGTACTGGAGGATGGGGTCGTTTTGATAGGATGTGTTCTGTGACTGAGCCATGGCCAGTTGGCCGAGATGGAGGAGGAGGAAGAAGAGCCATGCGACGTGCTGGATCGACTTCATCGTCCTCTTGGCAAGCCACTTGGCGTCTCTCATCGGACTTTGAATAATCAACCGATGCTAGGTACACACATGTACAAATACACTACGGCATCCATCGGCCTGCCCGAATCGCCTTGGCAGCCTCGCTCTGTGCCTCGTCCCGGAGATAGCGATCATAGATCACGTGCAACTTGTCCCGTGCCTGCAACACTCGTTGTCAGACATATCACCGACAGAGAACACACCCACGCTCGTCGTCTTGCGCACGCTCTCCCGCGCACCCAGCCGTTCCGCGTACGCCTTCCACGCCGCACCCGCACCCGCCCTATCATACCCCCGGTGCTCCTCCAACACATACTCTCTCGCCGCCCACGGCGCAACGATCACATCTGCCAACGACAACGCCTCCCCAACAAAGTACGGCCCCCTCACCTCCGCCGCATACTTGCGCTGCGCCTCGTACAGATCCGTCCGCGCCTGGCCCGCCTTGACCTCGTCCTGCGCCATCAACAGCCGCTGCCACGCCTGCACCACGTTCTTCGCCACGTGGTCAATCCAGATTCGCACCCGCGCTCGTTCGTACGGGTCCGACGGGAGCAGATTGGGCTTGTGCGTCGGATACGCATCCTCGAGGAACTCGCACAGCACGACCGACTCGTACAACGCTTTGCCTTGGTACTCGACCGTCGGCACGAGTCCCCTGGGGTTCAGCTCTGCCATCGATTCGCGTTCGAGTGTGCCGATGACAAGAGTCTGAGTACCTACCGAGGAATTGCGGTTCTTTCTTGTATGGATTGACTTCCTTGTATTGGTACGGAATCCCTCTCTCTTCGAGTGCAATCCAGACCCGCTGGTTGAATGGACAAAACTACAAACGTCATGGCGTGAGCTTGGAACCTCGAACGACCCGACGGATCGCATACCCATCCAGACCAGAACACGAGGTCCTGTGGATCTTGGTGTTGCGCCACCGTCTCGGCTGCACGTCCCGTCGCAACAGGGTGGATGTCTTCGTCTGGGAGTCGAGCCATGGCTTCGAATTTGCTCACGACCCGGTCTTTATATGATACGTCCCCCAAAAACCTCCACACGTTTCACAGGGGTACGGTTAGCAATCTGAAATTAACCAGCCCAAAGGCTAATTTTGAAATTTGGCCCGCTGGTCAGTCAAGATAGGTTAAACCATTATCAGCTGTCGCGTCAACACTTGCCGTGATGACGAATCGCATCTGACAGCTGAACTTCATATCCAGCAAGTATGGCCCGAATTCGCTGGCAGGAACCTTATGCGGCAGGAAACTCGCACGGGAAAACACGATCGCACAGCCACAATTCGCCTACCCAGCACCTTGGCATACCCACGCTTGATTGAAATCACATTTCACCCACCCGGACACCTGTGGGTCTAGCGACACGCTGATCACCGCCCACTCGCGTGACGGTTTCGGATCATCAAGTGCATTGGTGTCGGCGTGTGTAGTCTTACCGTGGCTGAGTAGCGGTATCAGGGTTTCGCGAGAGGGGGCCGTATTGTCCGGGCGACAGCATCCTAGATCCATACCGATAGACTGAATACAATCCATGCCTTTCCGTGAGCGTCCACCGTCTCTGATGGTGATAGTCCTCGGGCTTGAGATGAAGTTCGGTAATCGGTGAGGTATGAAATGCTGTCCGACGAGTCATCGTGGGTCACCAACCGTCAAAAAACACCCCCTCCAAATCTGCTTCCAAAGTGGTATCAACCGCCCTTGCATACCGACTCTCCTGTCAGCTACTCCCAAAAAATATTTGTCGCGTCGGGAGAAGCACGTATCACACAATGCCGCAACATCACCCCCTCCAATTGAAGGTCTCGCAAGACAAAGGACTGACTTGGCTCGTCAGAAAATCGGGAGCCTATTGGGCCTCAGCACTAAAGCGCTTGTCGGCTTCTGGCTCGCGATCCTCATAGGGATGATGAATCTGGCAAGTCGGTTGTCCTTACAACGCCAAAGACTCTCCCTGTACTTCTTCACCTTGATTGGATTGTAATATACGGACTCGTCGAGTCATATTATACATTGATATAGGAGAAAAGGAGAGCCTTAGATATATGCTTACCCCCAGTCTCTTCTACGCTATGATTGGAAGGAAGCGGTGGGGAACGGATGCGTGTAGCCACGGTGGGCAGCGGCACAGACGAAAAAAAGAAAGTAAGCCAAGCGCGCCTAACTACAAATCCTACTCAGTAATCCTGGCAGATCTTTCACGCTTATCTTCCACCCAGGCCAATCACGGTCGACCTGTCTCAACAGACCACATGTTTGAGAACGATCCTTGAAAATCAGTGTCAGATCTACATCGGGGAGGGAACTGGGCGTGTTCCGTTGCAAAAACGTTTCCACGTCGCTTCACCATCCGTTCCGAGGCAACATCCGGGCTGATATACAGTGTCGCCAAGCGTAACATGCGCGTGATGGTGGCGTCGAGCGCGTGCTCTTCGTCTCCATTCCGTGCGAGCGGGTCGCCTATGATCCACAAGGAGGTCAGCGATGTGCAGACGACGTTCAAGGCGGCACCAAGTACTGCGTTGGTCAGTTCCGAAATGCGAACTAACGTGAGCTGTTCGAGGCTTGAGCCAGACGCGCTCACAATCCATCTGAGCTCGTCATCCTTGATGGGAATGTCCGAAATAACGAGCTCGGTGAGACAACAGGAAGGCGAGGCTACTGGGAGGATGTGGGTTCCGGCAGGGAGGGTGATATGATGGATAGCGAGACGCTTCATTGATGGCCACGCGGCGATGCAGGACATCAACTGAGCCATCCTGATACTGAGAGGATGCGTGTTTTCGAATGCTTCCA
>JBBPSX010000659.1:0-10803 GCA_038093815.1 Neoboletus cf. brunneissimus | reverse complement strand
ATGGTAGGCAGTTGACACCTTTTGGGAAATACCCAGAAGTTTACACAGCTGGGTGGTAAAGTCCGATACAAACTGGGGACCTCTATCTGAAACTATAGTAGAGGGTAGTCTGTGAATGCACCAAACATTGTCTCTGAATAAAATGGCTAAGTCCTTTGAAGAGACGGTATCATAACAAGGAATGAAAATAACTTCTTTTGAGAAGCGGTCTACCACTACGCAAATAGCTGTAAAAGAATGTGAAGGTGGTAATCCCGTTATGAAATCTACAGATATATCTTCCCAAGGGTGTTTAGCCGCAAGAAGTGGCATAAGGTTGCTGGCGGGGGCCTTGGTCTTTCCTTTGGAAAGGGCACACGCTTGGCAGCTGTCTACGTAGTTTTTTACATCCTTTGTTACACCGGGCCATGAAAAATATCATGTGAGAAGATGAATGGTCCGTCCTTGTCCTGAATGTCCACCAATGGGAGAGTCGTGACAAATATTTAGAAGTTGGGTACGTAAAGATTCTGATATAAATATTTTGTTTTTTGGATTTTTGAATATTTTTTGTTCTGAGTCAAAAGAGTAGTCATGAATAGTATCTATTCCCATGGAACTTGATTTGGATTGTAAGGTATTGAAAAAGTTTGAAGAAAGAAAAATATTGTTAATAAATACTGATGGTGGTAGTATAGTAATGTTTGTGTTGTGATCTTGTATAGTGTCCCCGTGATCTGGTCATCGTGAGAGGGCATAGGCTCGCCCATTGCTTGATCCGGGTTTGTAGACAAATAAATAGTTAAACTCTTGTAGTAACGCATGCCATTGAGCTTGGTGACCAGATAAAGTTTGTGGCTTTTTCCAGTATTCGAGATTTTTGTGATCCGTCCAGATCTTGAAACTTTCTCTACCAATTAGGTAGTGCCTCCATTCTTCTAGTGCTCCAATGACAGCTAAGAGTTCTTTGTCATAGATAGAATAGTTCCTTTCAGTGCTATCGAATGAGTGTGATATAAAGGCGCATGGGCACCATAGTCCATCGTCGCATTTTACCAAAAGGACTGCTCCGGTGGTGATGTCTGAGGCATCTGTTTTGACTTGCATTTCCTTGTTTCAATCTGGATAAGCAAGGAGAGGTGCTTCTCAGAATTTCCCTTTGAGGGTTTGGAATGCCGTTTCTTGAGTTGCTCCCCATGTAAACAGGGTATCTTTTTTGGTAAGATCATTTAGGGGGCATGTGATTTTGGTGAATCCTTCGATGAAGCATCAATAATAATTACATAATCCAAGGAAGCCTTGCAATTGCTTTAGGTGTGTGGGAGTTGGCCAGTCCAAGACTCTGGACACCTTCTTCTCCTGCATTTCTACCCCCTCTTTAGATACAACCATTCCTAAAAAGTCCACCTTTTTCTGCAAAAAGAAGCATTTTTCTGGTTTTACATAAAGGTCATTGTCTCTGAGCCTATGGAGAGCTTCTTTTACAAAGTCCTCATGTTCTTTGCAGCTTTTTCCTTTGGTAAATATCATACAATCGTTGATGTAAATAACTAGTACCATATACATATCATTAAAAATGTCGTTCATCATTTTCTGGAAAGTAGGGGGTGAGTTGGTCATCCCAAAGTACATAACGACAGGTTCGTATGATCCAATGGGGGTAACAAATGCCCCTTTCCACTTGTCGCCCTCTTTGATGCATACATTGTTGTATCCCCATCAAAGATCTAGCATGGTAAAAACATCTGTGTCCTTAAGATGGTCGATCAAAGTGGAGATTAGAGGAAGTGGGTAGGCGTTTTTAATAGTTCCTTCGTTTAAATATCAGTAGTCCATGACTAATTGTTTTTTACCATCCTTTTTGGGAATGAAGAAAACGGGTGCGGTTTGGGGAGACTTCAAAGGTCTGATATAGCCTTTCTTGAGTTCTTTGTCAATAAATGTATGGACTTCATCCACTTCTTGATCTGACAAAGGAATGACCCAACCCTTCTTAGGGACGAAATCAGGTTTTAGATCGATTGCATGATCCCAAGGCTTTTGCTCTGGCATGTGTTCCGATTCCTTTTCAGAAAATATGTCTAAGAACTCATGATAGGTTTCAGGTACCTTCTCGGTTAACCCTTCTTCTATGGTACGAATAGAAATATGTTCTGATGGGACTGAAGGTGAAACAGCAATTGGTCCATGTCCCATCATTTTACAATATGTTGTACACCAGGGGAAAGAGATTCTTTTGTGGACCCAGTCCACGTCAGGATTGTGGCGGTAAAGCCAGTCGTAACCGATGATGAGGCGATGTGTGCCTAGTTTGGAAACGTAGGCATCAATTACCTCAGAATGTCCTTCTACAGTAATTATTAATGTTACCCCTTTTGTGACTTGTTCTATTGCTCCTTGAGAGCTGTTGGCATTGTGCATAGTAATAGGTTGTGGAATATTATAATAAGGGATACCTTGTCAAATCATATATTGTTCATCAATGAAAGTATGGGAAGCTCCAGAATCAAGAAGTGCCTGAATGTGCTGGTTATGCCATTGGCCCTCCTTCTTGACTTGAATAATAGTGTTAAGGGAAAATTCACCACCATGAGAAAGTGTTGTGTTATTTATTGTTATTTGTTGAGGGATTTGATGAGAAGGAGAATTTTTGACTTGCCATACAAGGGAATCAAGTATGCTATTTTTTAATTCCAGTGCCGCACTCATGGGAGTCGCCCTTACGGAATGAGAATTGATATTGGCAAATATGTCATCTAAAGTATATACTGGAAAATCAGAATCGGTGCAGTCTACTAGGGTGTTTTCATCTGTAGTGTTATCAACCATATCCAATGTATGACTGCCAAGAGAAAGAGAAGAAGAAGAAGATTGTTTGCAAATGCCCTCATCATTTATGAACTCTGTCCTTTTAAAGTGTCCATGGTGCATTGTTTTGCCTCTACCTCAAACTTGTCCCTATAATAGGCTTCAGCCTCAGCCGAGATAAAGCTTCCTTGTGACATTGCTTGTTGAGCAATCATTGGAGTAGGAACAGGAGGGAGGGGGCGACCTGTGTAATGCTGAGCCACTTGTGCTTCAGCTGGGGCGGAGTAAAATGATGGATTTGGGACAAAAGTCCCAAGGCTATAGTCCCATAGGTACTGTTGCTGGGTTTGGGGGCATGGAGCCCGGCAGTTGGGGTTGGTCGGACAATTAGGCCAAATGTGGCTGACCTGTTGACACCCGTAGCAAGTACGGTTATCGGGATGCGAAGGGGGAGAAGTTTTTTGGACACTAATGTCCATGGGTGCTCCTCTTCCCAGTTGGATGCTGGTAGGAGTAAAGTGCTGATTATGCCCAGCATGAGGCATGGATGAATTGGGGCCATTAGGCTGGTGTGGGGGAGGTGGATAAACATATTGGCCTTGTGGCCACGGAGGAGGACATGGGAAGAAAGAACGAGATGGAGGTCCTCATTCTATTGCCATTTGCTCATAGAAGTGGCCAACTTTTCTGTATTGTTCCAAAAGGTCGTGGAACTTGGAAGCTGAACCATTCAACTCTTGTTGTTGGTAAATTCAGAAGTCTACTGCCTTCTTTAGCAGACTAACAGAGTGATGGTTGTCAACATTGGCTTCTTTTACCAAGATTTCATATTCTTGGAGGAAGACATCAATGGACTTGCCATTTTGTCGTAAGGCTTCTAACAATTTTAATGCCTTATGTTCTAGAATATCAATGCGGAAGTATGCCTTGATGCTGTGTTGTATGTCATTCCAATTGGACCAGGCCTTTTCTCCTAATCGCCCTTTTGGGATGAACATCTCCGGGTCTATGTCTTGTTTGTCCTCATTATCTAAAAACATTTCAAGGGAGAGTTGGGCAAATCCTACCACCTTATCCTCTAAGCGGAAAAGTACCACTATGGTGCGAAGCTTGTTTGATTTCCATTCTTGGGCTTCGACCCAAGGCCATAACTTGATCCACCAAAGGTGGAAGGTTTTCCTATCCCCGTCCCATGTTCCAGGGTCCTTGACTCTCCTCATAACATTGTCCTTTTCTCGTTCCAAATTAAGGTCTGAGATTCTTCTAATGAGATCTTCTATGATATCCATATTGGTCATCTTGATAAGTCCTTACTGTTCAGTATCTTCCAACCAAACTCTGGGAACATTGCAAACGAAGCAACATAAAAAGTACTTCCTACTACAGAGGTAATATCTCCTTCTCCGGTAGGTCTGATAACAGGTTCTCTGGGGGCCACAGCAACCAGGAGCAAAACTACACATAAACTATTGGTAAACTCTGATAGTGACGCTCTACCTCTCAAATCACTTCAAGGACTAACAAAATGAGATAGTCTCAGCCACAACCCTATGGCAGGGGTTGTGTCAACCTTCACAAACTAGGCATGACCCTAGTGTGGGTATCACCTCAAGGGAGGGACATAGAAGTTCTGACTACTGAGACACAAACTCTGCTTCTTAGGCAGTCCCCTAAAAGCGGTGGTGGTAAATGAAGTGAAAGTGATGAAACAAAGTCCTTTGGCCCTAGGATCTGGGCAGTGTACTAGCAGTCTAATCCAAGTGTTATGGTCTCAAAGGGATTGAGTCCTCAAACACTGGCTGGACTAACTTATAGGGTGCACACCAGAACCTTGCAATGAAAGAGTAAGATGGGGAGATAGCCAAGTGCCAAGTTGCAACTGTTGGAGCTCCAATTGTCCCACAAGAAAGAGATACAACTCAACCCGCTAGTAAGATCTGAAAGCCAGAAACAAAGTGGATTAGACTGGGGATTCCAGTCGCAGAGTGTCTACTTTATATATGTTACAGGAATGCACACAGACCATGCTTGGCATGGGAATTATGAGTAAGAAGATGACTAACGTGAGAGAATGATGAGTAAAGAAGAAGCAGTGTGTGAGAGAAGAGCAGAAATTAACAACACGTGCTGGTAATGTCATGGGTCTAGACCTGTCATGGGTGTGTTCCCATGGTCACGTGCATGCATCAAGAGAAGATGAAGATGAAGTGTTAAATTTAAAGTGTTAAGTGTAAGATTTGAAAAATAAGGTATATATTATTACAATGGCCTTGGAGTACCAATCAGCAATCGTGGTGGGGACAGTGTTGAGGGCCATGATGCGCCTCATCATGGATGTGGCAATTCCTGTGGCAAAGTATCCAATGAGGAGATTGTTGTCCTTGATACTGGCCCATTGGACCTGGCCTCAGAATTCAGCAATATGGGTGGCAAGGGGAGGGTCAAATGTCCTGTTCTGTTTCAACATCATTCAGATGGTGGAAAGCCATGCAATGGTGTTCCCAATGGTGTCCTGGTGGTGAAAATCTTTGTAAAAGTTGGTAGCAAAGGTGACAAAGATTCCAAAGTTTACAACCATGGCAGTGATAGCTTGTTTTTGGAAGGCTTCTACCCAGGTCTTGGCAGTTCCTTTAGTCATGTACAAGAGGGTGAATGTGACTTTCTCATCTTCTGAGTTGTAAATGTCAGTATTGACAAGGAGATAGAACTGGACAGTGTCCAGTCATGTTTCAGATTTCTTGTAGCCTCCATTGAAGGCTTCAGAGGCTCTAATGCAAAGTTTGATGGATTTGGATGAAGACATTGTGGGGAATGGAGCAGGTACAGGGGGTCGGGTGATTGTTGGTGGGTGGTGCAGAGCTGGGGGCAGGAGAGAGAAAATAGGTTGGGTGGCAATTGGAGTGGGAGAGGGTGGGGTTGGTTCTCGAGAAAGGAAGAGTTGGGTGGAGAGCTGATGGCTTAGGAGGAGGCTAGAATATTTCTCTTCTTTGTCTGGGATGGGAACATTGAGGTTGGTGGATTGTTCTTCTTCTTCCTTGGAGAAAGGGTTCTCCTCAGTATCATCTGGGAAATCTGTGTAGGTGGTGTGCCACCTGAAGTTGTTAGATGGGTAGGAAATGGTGGGTGGTTTACGATGATAGTAACCATGATGGAAGAGCTTAGCTTTTGTTACAGTTCAACCAGGATAGTGCGACCATAGATCCAAAAGTGGGAAGCTCTCAACAAAGGAACTGAGGTGAGGGCTGAGATGGAAGCAAAGGCAAAGGGGGCAGGATGCAGTAGAAGGCAAGGATCAAAGGTCTGAAGCCTCGGTCAACTCAGGTCAAGGGTCTTGTTGTTGAGGGCAAGGGTAGCGAGTCTTTAGCCAGTCCAGTGACAGGTAAAAGGGGGATCGTGCAAGGGTGAGCTTCAAGGATTAGATTTGGGAAGTTAAGCTAGGGAAACACAGGTGCTAGCTAGTGTGTATAAGTAGTGTACCCTACCACACACAGACCGGGCTGGGATAGGCAAAACTAGGGTGAAGGAGGGTGCATGTATAGTGTCCAAGCAAGGGTACTACAGCAAGGGCACAGAATGAAATGGAATGAAAGAAGTAATCAGAGATGAAAGGTGGAAATGAAACAGGCACTGCTCGGGGCAAAGGGGAAGGTCAGAAGATTGAACCTGAGCAAGGTGATGACAGTTAAAGTTAAATGAAGCTGGGGAAACACCTACTGAGGCTGATCATAATATAGAACGGAGAGAGCATAGTTGAAGAGCAGGATGAAGCAAAAGTGTTACGGTTTGACCAGAGGTGGGCGACCATAGACCCAAAAGTTAAGAGCTCCTGGCTAGAGGGATGAAGGCCAGGGTGCAGTGGTAATGCAGAGGGTGCCTAGGGGCAGGGACACAGGAGGAAACGAGGATCAGAGGTCCAAGGTTCTGGTTGACTCAGGTCTAATGCCTTGTTGTCGAGTACAAGGGGTACGAAGGGCTAAACCGGTCCAGTGACTGGTGAAGCCGGATCGTGCAGGGGTGAGCTTTTAGAGGTAGATTCGGGAAGCTGAGCTATGGGACAAGAGCGCTAGCTAGCTGTTTAAGTAGTGTACCCTACTGCGCACAGACCGAGTCAGAAATAGTAAGTATAGGGTGAAGGGGGGGGAAAGGTGTGCATGGTGTCCAAGCAGGGGTACTACAGCAAGGGCACGAAAAGGGGGTGGAGCGGAGGTAATAACCAAAGATGAAGTACGGAGATGAAAAGGGGCACTGCCCAGGGTGGAGGGGAAGGGTTCGGAAAAGAACCCAGGCTAGGCTGTGTGTTTTAAGGTTTAAATGAAAAGGGGCCATGACTAACCATGACTGATGAGAGCGCGAGAAGTAAGGGGCATAGGTGGAACTGGGACAAGCGAAGGGGAGAAAGGAGAACGGTAGGAAAAAGGTAGACGTAGGAGTGAATCGTAATAAAAAGAGTGTTACAGTTTGACCTGATAGGGGTAACTATAGACCTGAGGGGAGCTAAAGCCTATGGGCTGAAGTGGTAAAGATCTATGTTATGGTCTTAAGGGATTGAGCCTTAAACACTGGCTGGACAACTTATTGGGTATACACCAGAACCACGCGAAAGAAGAAATGAGGCAAGATAGGTAGCCAAGTGCCAAGTCGAAGCTGTTAGAGCTCCAATGATCCCTCAAGGAAAAGATGCTGCTCAACCCACTAGTGAGATCTGAAAGTCAACAATGAAGTGGATTAGACTGGGGTTCCAGTTGCATACTGTATACTTTATATATGTTACAGGATCGTGCACAGACCATGCTTGGCATGGGAAAGTTTGAGGAGATGATGACTAACATGAGAAAAGAGATGAGTAAAAGAGAAGCAATACATGAGAGAAGAGCGGAAATTAATAACATGCATTGATGATATTATGGTTCTAGACCTGGTCACGTGTATGTTCCCACAATCATGTGCATGCATTGAGGGAAGGTGAAGGTGAAAGGTTTAAGTTAATGCTAAGTGTAAAAAATGAAAAAATGGGGTTTATATTATCACAGTCTAGCAGCTTAGGACACAGGAGATAGTGGAGGTCTAAAGCCTGTGGCTATGTCGACTCAAATCAAGAGCTATATTGTCAAGAAACAGGGTTTTGGCAAGGTGAGGAGTTCCAAGGTATGTCACTTGTCCAGCTGGTGTTACGTTCCAACCGGGTAGCTGGAGATGTAGACCTGGTAGCATCTTCTAGTCGAGGAAGTCCTGACAGGGGCACCAGACAACAGTAGAAGATGATCAAGAGGTGGACATTGACAAGATGCGAAGTACAGGTGCTACAATGCTAGGGGAAGTCCAGGGTACAAGGTACAAGGTTTGAGGGAAGTACCAGGTAAGATGAAGATAGGGAACAAGTGTACTAAGAGGTCTAGTATATAAGTAAGTGAATCAAGAGGAGCCTGAATATGGGCCCAAGGTGTGAGCAAAGGGCAGGGATGTCAAAAGGATGCACAAGCTAAAGTGCCAGGTGTGAAATAAGCGAGGGTAAGGGCTGCATAAGTGGGGCGAAGGGGGATACTATAGCATGACATTGATGAATGCACGACTAGGGCAAGGGGTGCGCCGATAGCGCCGATGGTAAGGTAAATGAAAGGGAACAAGGTGAACAAGAAGAAAGAGAAAGCGTATGAGGGAGCCAGGGGAAGATCCCGGGCAGATATGAGGACAAAGGATGGTGATGGGGAAGATCCCCAGATGTAACCTATGAAGGTCCAAGGTGATGGGGAGGTAGGGCATTCCTGGATAGGCATGGGAACGGGTCTATAGCAGAGGGTAGGGCGGAGGAGGTAACTCAGAGTGGGGACCAGGACGGAAGATGAGGAGTCTGAGTGGTGTCAAGTCATAAGACCAAGCAAGGGGGTCACATTAAGGACAATGACAGCCTCCCTAGATGAGGAGGGACAAGGACAAGGGGGGAGGTACAAGTGTATGGACGGCGTTCACAAGTGTGAGACAGGGGTTGAGCCAAAAAAGGGATAGGGGCTAGGTGAGTTGTAACAGCTGGTCCAGTGACAGGCAAGGAATCATACACTGTTATGATCCTCAAGGATGAGGTCTAGAACACTGGCTGTGACTGACTAAGGGGTACACCAAACCTCAAGCGATATAGAATGGATGAGATGGATAGGTAGCCAAGTTCTGACTTGCAACTGTTAGAGTTCCAATGAGACCACAAGGCAATAGACACACTAAAGCCCACTAGTAATCCCTGAAGATCAGAAACAAAGTGAATTAGACTGGGGATTCCAGTTGCAGAGTGTCTACTTTATATATGTTACATGTATGTGCACAGACCATGCTTGACATGGGAAATATTACTAAAGGGATGACTAATATGAGAGAGAGATGAGTAAGAAAGAAGCAACACATGAGAGAAGAGCAGAAATTAATAACATGTGTTGGTGATGTCATAGGTCTAGACCTAGCCATATGTGTGTTCCCATGGTCACATGCACACATTAAGTGAAAGTGAAGAGAGAGTTAAGTTATGTGCCAAGTGTAGAAAAAATGAAAAATAAGGTGTCTATTATTACATACATAGGATTGAGACTTTAGCAGGTAGATTCAGGTAAGCTAAGCTACCACACTAAGGTATCAACATGGTGTTTAAGTACCCTGCCTAAGGGGACATGGACCAAGAGGGGAAAAGGAAGTAGACAAGGGGAGAATAATATCCTAGGAGAAAGGGGAGCTATGTTACGAGTATAGCCCATGTGACTGGTCACGGGCCAGATCTTCCCACGATCACGGAGACGGACGAGTGGGTAGACATCCTGTCTACGCTAGGGGACGAGGCAGTGTGGAACACTGCCTTCGCGGAGGCTTTCGCAGAGGATCCCGTGGAAAGGACGTAAGCACGGACCCTGTTTCTTACTTCTCCCGCGACCCTTCGGTCGCTATTCCTTCTTCTTATTGATTCCGGTTGACTTTCATCTGATTGGCCACGGACTCTATTCTCCTCAGTAGCATTCTCTCGCATGCTACCTCGTAGTTCTTCCATTACTTTATTACCACCGAGCGGGCCCCAAATCTCCACTATAAATAGCACGTAGTTACCTTGTGTACGGTAACTTTGATCTACACTAAACTTCGTGTCTACAAGTTCCGAGATTGCATCTCCCCGACCTCACCTCGCTTCTCTCGGCTCTGTTACGATCCCTCCCTACATCTACCCTTTTTCCTCTTCTCTCTCTCGCTTGTCTCAGCCTTGCCTATGCCTCTTACTTCTCACGCGATTGTCAGTCACGGTCAGTCACGCTTCGTTTCATTTAAACTTTAAACCACACAGCTTAGCCCGGGTTCTTTTCGAACCCTTCCCCTCCGCCCCGGGCAGCACCCCTTTTCATCTCCGCTCTTCATTTCCGACTATTACTTCCATTCCACCCCGTTCCGTGCCCTAGCTGTAGTACCCCCGCTCGGACACCATGCGCACCTCTTCCCCTTCGCCCCATACCTACTATATCTGACTCGGTCTGTGCGCAGTAGGGTACCCTATTTAAACGACCACCTTGCGTCCTTGTACTGTAGCTTAGCTTCCCGAATCTACTCCTTGAAGCTCACCTTTGTGCAATCCGGCTTCGCCAGTCACTGGACCGGCTAGCCCCTTTGTATTCCTTGAACTCGACAACAAGGCCTTAGACCTGAGTCGACTGGAACCTCGGACCTTCGATCCTCGTTCCCCTCTGCGTATCTCTCTAGGCGTTCTACGCCTTGCCAATATCTCTGGCCTCAGGAGCTTTCACCTTTCGGGTCTACGGTCGCCCCATCCTAGGTCGAACCGTAACAAAAGCTAAGCTCTCCTTATCGCGGTTACTATCACCGTAAACCGCCCACCATTTCCCATCCCTCTGACCGCTACGGGTGGCGTGCCACCTACTCTGATTCCCCGTACGACACCGAGGAACACCCTCCCTCTGAAGAAGAGTCAGAACAATCCACAGACCTTGATATCCCCGACGAAGAACAGGAACATTCCAGCCTCCTCCTAAGTCA
>JBBPSX010000654.1:0-10831 GCA_038093815.1 Neoboletus cf. brunneissimus | reverse complement strand
TGGAAGCAGAGCTTCTTCTCCAACCATTGTTTCCTAATGGCCCAGGTCATTTTCTCTACTTTAACCACTGAGGTGTCCATTGCATTGGGATCTTTCTTTGGGGTGGAGGAAGTGAAGGACTGATAGGTTTGTTGGTAGCATTGTTGGTTTCTCTTGGTGATCTTGTCAGCCTGCTCCCATTGAGTTTGGAAGTGGATGGCCTTTGAGTACCAATCAGTGATGGTGGTAGGGACAGTGTCAAGAGCCATGATGCATCTCATCATAGAGGTGGGGATTCCTGCAGTGAAGTACCTGATGAGGATATTGTCGTCTTTGATGCTGTTATGATCCATTCCCATATCTACTCTTTTTCCTACTTAGCTCGACGCTTCCCCTGCCTATGTCCATTTCATTCGTAACTCATTCCACTATGACTCGTCTTTCGTCTTGGTCAGTACCTTTTCATTTCATTACCTTAAACCACACAACCTAGCCCAGGTTCTTCTTTGAACCCTTCCCCTTCACCCCGGGCAGTGCCCCTTTTCATCTCCACTCCTCATCTCCGGCTACTGCCTCTGTTCCATTCCATTTCATGCCCCTGCTGTAGTACTCCCGCTCGGACACCACGTGCACTTCTCCCCTCTTTGCCCTATACTTACCATTCCTGACTCAGTCTGTGCACAGTAGGGTACATTACTTAAACACCTAGCTAGTGCTCTAGTACTCTAGCTTAGCTTCCTGAATCTACACCTTGAAGCTCACCTTTGTGCGATCCAACTTTGCCTGTCACTGGACCGGCTCAGTTTCTCACAGCCTTTGTACTTGACAACAAGGCCTTAGATCTGAGTTGACTGAGATCTCGGACATCTGATCCTCGTCTCCATCTGCGCCTTCGCCTTTCAGCTTCCCCTGTACCTCACCCACATCTCCCTCTTTGCCTCTCTAGCTAGAGCTCTTACCTTTCGGGTCTACAGTTGCCCATCCCTAGGTCGAACCGTAACAGATGCTGGCTCATTGGACCTGGCCACGGAACTTGGCAATGTAGGTAGCAAGGGGGAATTCAAACATCTTGTCTCATTTCATCGGTGGGTGGTGGAAAGCCAGGAGATGGCATTTTCAATGATGTCCTGGTGTTGGAAGGCTTTGTAGAAGTCAGTGGCAAAGGCAGTGAAGGTGCCAAAGGTTACGATTGTGGAGGTGATGGCTTGTTTTCAGAAGGCTTCCGCCCAGGTCTTGGCAGTTCCTTCAGTCATGTACAAGAGAACAAATGTGACTTTCTTGTCTTTGGAGTTGTAGACATTGTCATATACCGCAACTCCAACCTCTGGAACCCTCTCCAACCTCTGTATATACAACTCCGGTGCATTCTTGCATGAGATGCAACTCCTGACCTCTGGACCTCCTCTCCAATAGTTACTATTTTCGTAATGTAAATACCTTGTTCCTATTTAGTCTTAGTTCCGCTTCTTAGTCCCCTCCACTCCTGTGCCCACTTAGGAGCACAGCTCCGGGTACCTCTAACCTCTGGACTTACTAATTACTTACCAATCTGGTTTACTATTAAGACAGCTGGAACCACACAGCTGGAGTCCACAGTGAGAAGCTAATTATATTTGAGTGGGAAGTACACATACCTGGAGTCCACAGTAAGAAGCTAAGGAAAGCATCCACTGTGGCTCTCCAGGAGTACAACTATGCGCTAAACAATGCATAACAATGCGCCACAATGTAGCTGCAATACTAATACAGTAATAGACTCCCAGGGTGTGCACTCAACACATCTAACACTCCCCCCTGATTGTGCACCTCATTAGAATGTCCCAAGTCCAAGCATGCTACAGAATTGCTGCACTTTGACATGAGGCAGTGCTTTGGTGAGCAAATCAGCAGGCATGCTTGCAGTGGGGGTGAAGGAGGGGGAGATAATGCCTTGCTCAACCACATCACACAGCCAGTACCACCAGAGATCCAGCTGCTTCATTCTGCTGTGATGCTCTGGATGCTTTGCCACCTGGATTGCTGACTGGTTGTCCATATAAAGAATGGATGGTCCTTGGAGGTCAAATCCTAGTTCGGTGAGCAGTTTGTGCATCCAGACGATTTCCTTGCCAGCCTCACATGTAGCAATGTACTCAGCCTCAGTGGTGGACAGAGCAACAATGGGCTGGCACTTGGACATCCAGGAAATGACACCAGTGCCAATCTTGACAACATATGCACCGGTGGAGTGTCCAAAGTCCTTACACCCACCATGGTTCGCATCACAGAAGGTGGAGAAGAGAGCAGAGGCAGAGGCAGAGGGATCTAGGGAATAGGTGATTCCATAGGCAAGAGTGCCTTGGATAAAGTGGAAGAGGTGCTTGATGGCATTCCAGTGGGCAACACCTGGGTTGGCTGTGAATGAAGCAAGCTGGCCCACAGCATATGCAATGTCTGGGTGAGTGGTGCAGGAGAGGTACTGCAATGAGCCAATGGCACCTTCATAGTCGACAGAACACATGAATACGCGGTCTTCGACTGTTGTGGGACTCTGGTCGCGTGAAAGGGACAGGCCTGGATCCATGGGGGTTGTGACGGGCTTGCATTCAGCCATGTTGAAGCGGGTGAGCATGTCGATGCAATACTGACGCTGGGAGATGATGAGTGAGGGCTTCAAACAATCACAGTCTATCTTGATGCCTAGGATCTTGGTGGTGGGTCCCAAGTTGTGCAATTTGAGGTGTTTGCACAGATTGTTGATGGCCTGCTTGATTGCATCTAGATAGTTGGAGGCAAAGGTCATGTTGTCAACGAAGACAGGTAGGATGATCTGGACATCACCTCAGACGAAGATATAGACAGCTGCATCGGAATATGTCTGTGAGAAACCCATCAACTTGAGAATCTCACACATCTTGCGATTCCAGCGATTACCACCCTGTTTTGTGCCATACAGCGCTTTCTTGAGCAGGCAGACTGTTGCCTTCAGATCTCCCTGTGCAAAACCCTCTGGTTGCTCCATATAGACACCACAGTCCATCTCGCCATTTAGATACACATTGGAGACGTCAACAGACCAGAGGTGGAGGTTGTGAATGGCAGCCAGGGCAAGGATGATGTGCAGAGTGGGTAGCTGGACAGTAGGTGCGAAGATCTTGAGGAATTCGAAGCCTGGGCGCTAGGAGAAGCCCTGTGCGACCAGTCGACCCTTGTATCGCTCGAAGGAGCCATCAGCATGGTATTTCATGGTGAAGACCCACTTGGACCCAATGACTGGATGATCAGAGGGCCTGTGGATGAGTGTCCATGTGCCATTTGTCTTATGGGCATTCAATTCATCGAGAGCAGCCTGCTTCCATGCTAGAGCATCATTGCACTTCATGGCATCTCTAAATGACCTTGGGTGTACTATATTCGCTGCGAAACAGTGTGCCATGTCTGCTTCTTCATCTGAGTTGCTATCGCTGTCTGAGTCATTGACCAGCTATGCTGGGCTGAGTTTCCACCATTCCAGACAGATTGTGCAAGTATGAGCTTCAAGGAGTAGATTCAGGAAGCTAAGCTAGGGTACAGTCATACTAACTAGCAGTTTAAATATGATACCCTACTATGCATAGACTGAGTCAGAAATGGTAAGTACAGGGTGAAGGGGAGGAGGTGCACATGGTGTCCGAGCGGGGGTACTACAGCAAGGGCACAAAACGGAACGGAATGGGAGCAATAGCTGGAAATGAAGAGCAGAGATGAAAGGGGCACTGCCTGGGGCGGAGGGGAAGGGTTCAGAAAAGAACCTAGGCTAGGCTGTGTAAGTTTAAGGTGTAAAATGAAAAGACACCAACTGAGACCGGTAATGAGTCATGGTAGGTGGTAGGACAAGTCACAATATGGTAAGTTATGAACGAGAAAGGCATAGATGAGAGAAGTGTAGCGCAAAGTAGAGGAAAAGAGTAAGGGTATGAATGGATTGTAACAAAGGTCTGGAAGCCTGTGAAGAAGTCCTAGGAATTCTGGTAACTCTGGAGTTGGGAATATCAACTTTAGAGCTGGCTTACTTTTCATGCAATGGCACTCAGCTATTGCCTTTACTCATGCTAACATACCATTCCCATCATATTCCTTCCCTGCATATCATTGAGGTACAAGTGTGATTTTATCCCATAGTATTTAAGTTTAATATTCTTATTCCACATATCTCAGTTGCTTTTGCCCACTTAGGCTGCAGCTAAGGTATGTTCTCTCTACTAAATACTTAGCCCCTAACTAATGTACCCTAGATCCAGACATACCAGGTAAATAATATAGTTGCTTTTACCCACTTAGGCCACAGCTGAGATCTGGACTTACTCCAGACTTACCAACTCTGCCCTACTCCGGACCTTTGGACCTACAATATTTGACAAAGTCTCTTACCATTCCATGCTCAGCTTGCTTATATACCTCTCTGTAGGTACTTGGCCTAATGTTGCCTTTGCCATCTTGATGCTGGTGCAATTCACTGAAAATCCTAGACCAGCTCATTGGGAGGCATTAAAATGAGTATACTGCTACCTAGTTGGTACAAAGAAATGGTCACCGACATACGGGACAGAGCAAAAAGGCCTTATCAGTTATGTGGACATGGATAGTACATTGCAAGAGCATCATCATGCAATTTCCAGCCATGCTTTCCTTATTGATGGGGGAGCCATTTTGCGGTTATCAAGGAAACAAGAACTTACTGTCAACCACCAAAGCTAAGTATGTTGCTGCCACCTATGTGGCAAAAGAAATTATCTGGCTTCATCCACTCAAGTCTCCAAGTCTCCTTTACTCAAACAACCAATCTGCCATCACTCTGATGAAAGATGGTAATTATCATGCATGTACAAAACATATCAACATTAGATATCATTTCATACATTTTACTGTTGACAACAGATCCATTAATTTACTTTACTGCCTGACCAAGGACATGGTTGTGGATACTTTAACTAAAGCCCTTCCTTCTAATAAAGCTAAACATTTCACATTCAAACTTGGACTCCACTTAGTTTGAGGGGGAGTATTAAATTACAAACATAGCATAGTCTTTGTTTTCTCATCCATTTTACCTGCTTACATCATTTTCCACCAGTCTATTCAACTGCTTGGCTAGTCTCATCACACCTCAGTTGACTGCTATATAGTCCACTGAGGTGAGACTCCCTACCTATATTCTCTATACTATATACTGACCCATACTGTTACATTTGAACCCAGGTAGGCCTGAGACGTAGACCAGTAGGCAACTTCTTATCGAGGATGTCCTGACGGGGGCGCTGGACAATGGAAGAAGGCGATCAAAGGTGTTGCATAGGTGGGATACACAAATACAAGGGTATAGCTGGTAGGGACTAGGTACAAGTTCAGAGGAAGAACCGGTAAGCTAAAGCTAGGGTACAACTAGCTAGGATCGTCCTGTATATAAGGATAATGAATGAAGAGG
The DNA here is from genome assembly GCA_038093815.1 of Neoboletus cf. brunneissimus. Lineage (NCBI taxonomy): Eukaryota > Fungi > Basidiomycota > Agaricomycetes > Boletales > Boletaceae > Neoboletus > Neoboletus cf. brunneissimus. Next base: position 5,409 of record JBBPSX010000654.1, on the reverse strand, counting down.
AGCCTGAATGTGGGCCATGGGCATGGGCAAAGGGTGAGGACGTCAGAGGAATGCACAAGCCAAGGTGACAAGTGTGAAATGTCCAAGGTAAGGGCTGTGTAAGTGGGGGTGAAGGGGAATACTACAGCATGACGTTGGTGGACACATGACTAGGGCAAGGGGTGTGCAGATAGCACCGGTGGTAAGGTAAATGAAGAGTAACAAGGTGAATAAGAACGAGGAGAAAGCGTACAAGGGTGCCAGGGGGAGATCCTGGGCAGATACAAGGACAAATGACGGTGATGGGGAAGATCCCCAAATGTGACCGGTGAAGGTCCAAGGTGATGGGGAAGTAGGGCATTCCTGGGTAGGCACGGGAATGGATCTATAGTGGAGGATAGGGCGGAGGAAGTAACTCAGAGTGGGGGTGAGGGCGGAGGACGAAGGATCTGAGTGATGTTGAGTCATATGACCAAGCGAGGGGTTCACGTTAGGGTTGATGATGGCCTTCCTAGGCAAGGAGGGACGAGGACGAGGGGCGAGGTACAAGTGTACAGATGGTTCTCACAGGTGTGAGACAGTGGTTGAGCCGAAAAAGGGATAGGGGCTAGGCAAGTTGTAACACATACCTGTAGTATATTACTTCCTACAGGTAAATATACAGTAGTTGGCTGCTATACAGTCCACTGAGTATATTACTTCCTACAAGCAGTGAGGGCAAGAATGGTACAGATGGATGCGAGTTTGGCAATAGGCACATAGGTATCAAAGTAGTCAACACCAAGGACTTTCAAGAATCCCTGAGCAACAAGATGGGCCTTGTAGTGTACAATATTGCCAGCTGCATCCTTTTTTGTGTAAAATACCCACTCTGAGCCTACTAAGTTTGTGCTGGGTGGGAGATCTGTGAGTTCCCAGGTACCCGCCACATTAAGCATCTTGAGCTCCTTGCAGATTTCTTGTTCCCATTGTGACCAAGCAGGGTGGCAACGTGCATTGGTGAAAGTGAATGATTCCAATGCTTTAGCAGTGGTGGTACCTTGTTCAGCGAGCATAGTTAGTTCACACTTGTTATAGTTCAATCCTAGGTGGAGTGACCATAGATCCAAAAGAAGGAAGCTCATATAGAGGTAAGGGCAAGGGTAAAATTGAGTAAACTAAGGCAAGGTGGAGCACAGGAGAAGATGATAGTCTTGGGTCAAACACTCAGTTGACTTAGATCAAAGGCCTTGTTATTGAGTACAAGGGTAGTGATCTCTAAGACAGTTCAGTGACTGATGAAGAGTGGATTGTGCAAAGGTGAGCTTCAAGTTAATAATTCAGGAAGCTAAGGTAGGGGATAAGTACACTAGCTAGTAGTTTAAATAGTATATCCTACCATGCATAGGCCAGGCTGGAATAGGCAAAAGTAGGGCAAAGGGGGAGGTGCATGTACAGTGTCTAAGCAGGAATACTACAGCAAGGGCACAAAACAAGTAAAACAGAGGAAGTAACTTGGAGATGAAGAAGTGGAGATGAAAGGGCACTACCCAGGGCAGAGGGAAAGGGTTCAGAATGGAACCTGGGCTAGGTTGTGTAGCTTTAAAGTTTAAATGAAATGAAAGGTGACTGACCATGACTGACCATGATCAATCATGAAGGGAGATGTAAGAAGTGTAGACAAAGGGTCATAGAGTAGGACAATGAAGAAGGAAAAAGACAAGGAGAACACATGAATCGTAACAGCACTCATTGAAATCCTGGCTGTATCTGTTACAACTTGCAATAGCCCCTATCCTTTTTCGGCTCAGCCCCTGTCTCACACCTGTGAGAACCATCCTCACACTTGTACCTTGCCCCTCATCCTCATCTGAGGAGGCTGTCACTGTTCCTAACATGACCACTTGGGATCTTCCCCTGGCTCCCTCGTATGCTTTTGCATTCTTCCTGTTCACCTTGATGCTTTTCATTTACCTTACTGTTGGTGCTATCTGTGCACACCCTTTGCCCCAGTCATTTGTCTCACCGACATCATGCTGTAGTTTGCCCTTCTTCCCCATTTACACAGCATTAACCTCAATTATTTCACTCTTGTCACTCTGGCTTGCATGTCCCTCTGACATCCTCGCCCTTGACCCATACCCTTGGCCCACATTCGGGCTCCTCTTGAACTTGTACACTTATATACTTGACACTTAGTAGCTTATTCCCCATCTTGATCTTACCTGGTATTTCCCTTGTACCTCGTATTTGATCCCTTGGGTTTCCCCTCATATAGTAGCACTTGTACTTCGCATCTATGCCCAATGTCACCCCTTGATCACCTCCTACTGCTGTCTGGTGCCCCTGCTAGGACTTCCTCAATTAGGAGCTGCTACCAGGTCTATGTCTCCAGCTACCCAGTTGGAATGTAACAGTACCTTTCATTGATAGCTGCTAGGATTTGCTTGCTGGTATCTACATTTTCAAGAGCAAGTATTGTGAGTCTAAGCGATCAAGTAAGAAGGCGAAGACGAAGAACTGGAAGCAAACTCAAAGAGGATGATTTGATGGCTAGGGCGAAGTATAGAGATGAAGGAGAACTCGCAAATGGTAATAGCCAAGTGTTAGCTATAAGATCCTAAAGATCCGAAGACTCACTGTAGCTGGAGCTACCGAGATCTTGAATGCTCATCTTAGGAGTACTACTCTCGTGAGTATCCAAGGTCTAGACGACTATCTTAGAACTGGGGTTCTAAGATCGTCTAGTGCTATATTATATACTAATGTACAATGGGCACAGACCAAGCTGTGCGCAGGAGTAAATGACTGAAGATAGTAAGTATGGGGCATAGGGTATGACGTAGTATGGGAATGCTGAGTAAGGGAAGAGCGGAGATGAAGGTGGGAGAGGAAATAGAAGTACGTCATGGGAAATGGTAAGGTCTAGGCCGATGGGGGACTAAATCATGGCCGAGGAGATAGGAGAGGAGATAAGATATGTAAGTATCAGGTGATTGTGGAAAGAGGGATCACGTGATAGAAAGGAATGGAGGAGCACATGACTGTGGGAAGGTCACGTGATCGGAAATGACTAAGGTATAAGAGATAAGATAAAGAAGAAGGATTAAAAGTTAGTGAAGCGGGGCAAGGAAAAGGAAAGTAAAGCATTATGAGCGTGAACTCATAACAGCAAGTGGCTCAGGTATTGGATCTTCTGGGATAGGAGGTGAAACTTGTACACCACAAGGGATGGTGGTGGATGCAGCTTTATCACTAATGATATCAAGTATGTGCTGGCTGGGCTTGCAAGTGCATTGGGGGTGTGACTCAGGTACGTCAGAGAGTGCTGGTGGGTCAGGTGGTGTGACTAATGGCATATTGGCAGGCATGACTTGTTTTGATATCAGCTGTGCAACATGAGGCATGGCAGTACCTTTAGTTGGTATCTGTATAGTGTTATCAGGAGCATGTTGCTGTGCTAAGATGTCATCATTCAATGGGATAATCCTCTCCCCCTTAACAATACTAGGCATAGTATCAAAGAAGACCTCATGCTCGATTGTCACCATCCTCATTTTCAGCTAGTACACCTGGCATGCGTACTCCATGTGATCATTGATGCCAATCCATTGCCTAGCCTCAACTCACCCTCCCAGCTTCATCCCTTGGCCAGTCTTGATATGGACCACAGATCTCCACTCACATACACCATTCAATTTGGGTGCACAGCCCATGGCAATTTCATATGGCAATTTGTCATCAAGGACTTTGGTGGGTATTTAATTTTTCAGCCAAGTGATGTGATGAGCAGCTTTGCCCCATAGGTGCCTCAGCAAACTGCTGGTGTGCAAAAGTGTGTATATATTCCAAAATTGTACAGTTGAGGTACTTGGTGACACCATTGTATTGTGGGGTGTCATGTGCAGTGAGATGCTTGTTATGATTTTCATTTCTAGCTCATGTGCTTGCTCATGAGCTACTGTTCCCAGCCTGGCATTCTTCACCCGGTCCCCAGCCACACTCCATTTCCATCCCCGGTCATGCCTTGCCACTGTCATATACCGTCCCTCCAACCTCCTCCGACCATCTCCGTTCGTCCTCCGGTGCTTTCTCGCCCAGGACTCCAACTTTGACTCCCGGACTTTGATTTCGTATTTCGTATTCTGTTTATGTACTAGTCTCGCTCTGTAGATACCTCCGACTCTGTGCTCGCTTAGGAGCACAGCTCCAGCTCCAACCCCTCCCACTTCTCCATCTTACTCAGTACTTACAAATCCACTCCACCCTGTTACTAATACCATAATATTTCGTAGTATATAAACACTCTGACAAACTCCTGTATGTACTTAGTTCTGATATCAACTTAGACTCAGACTTCCCCTCCTGAGCATCTCCTACTCGATCCCCTCTGCTCCGAAATACGAGACACCGGAAGATCAACAAGGGCGCACCACATAAGGTGAAGCTGAAACGTCTCAAACCCTCCGAACTCCAGAACATCGGAGTTACACCTCGGAGTTCCGGCCTGGTCTTAACAGCCACCCTCCAGCTTGCATCACTGTTCATCACCCTTTGGCACGTGCTCTACCAGTATTCCTCAGCTATCCCCGGCCTCATGCCTTCCTCTTCATCACCTCCATCATTGCCCTTTGGCTGTATCACCATTGCTGTGTCACACAGCATTCTTGGTCTCTGTTCACTATCTATTTGGACTCTGTCTCAGTACCTATCTGGTTCATTCTCTATTTCGCATGTGCTTTTACTATAGATCCCAGTGTGGAGTATTGCTCTCTATTACTTCCTATTGGTGCTGGTTACCATATACGGATGCTTTCCCTTCAGGCAGCACGGGTTTCCCCATAGTTATATATAGGTCCACCGTAAGCAGCTGTACCTTAACTTAGACCTGATCCATCATACCTAGCTTCGAACTCCTGATCAGTGGACCCTTAGCCTGATCGGATCAATGACTTGCTTCTCATCTATTTTCCTCTGCTGCATTACAGAAGGAATCCTACTTGCCTATACGGGACTGTACCCCTACCTCTCACCTCAAATGCTGAGACTGTCAGACCAGGCATTCAGTTGCTGGGTGTTAGATTCACTTGTTGCACTAATGTCTGCCAAGCTTTAGCCAACAGACATGAATGTAACAACGCTACATGGTACCCTGCTGCTGTAAATACAGGACAAATTCTTTTCCCTGATATCCTCCCCCTTGAACCAAGTGGAGTAATTTGATTTTAGCAGCAAGTTGGCAGTCAAGCCAGGCCTCAAAGCCTTGGTAAGTTTCAAAGGTGTTGCTCTTCTGATGAAGTAGGTAGATGTGGATAAGCCAAGTATGGTCATTTGTGAACATAATGTAGTGGCATCAACCACCAATGGTTACAATGGGTGCTGGACCCCAAATGTCAGTGTAGATGATGTTGCTGAGTTCCTCAGCACGTGGCCCCTGGCATATTTTTGCTA
>JBBPSX010000650.1:0-10870 GCA_038093815.1 Neoboletus cf. brunneissimus | reverse complement strand
CGATCTATGATCTCATAGACTTTTCAGTCTTTGAGTATTTGGAGCTCATCCTCACAAGCTTTGCACCATAAGGTCTGCTCAGCTGGAGGGAGCTTGAGAATGTCCTGGTAGGTCCAATCTCTATAGTTTATGTTGGCAGCGTTGAATGGTATGGCCTGAGCGCACAAGTACTTAAGCAATTCATCTCCCCCTTCCCTGGTCATCCGATCAACATTGTCTTCAGACAGAGTCAGAGATGGGGGGTTATTGGAGGGTTGAAATGCACCAGGGATTTCTGGTATCTTGGGCTCTGAAGAGGGCATTTTTGATGATTCGCCAATCATATCCTTTCATTGGGATATCCTATCAATGTCCTTAACCTGCTTTACAGGATCCCTTTTATCACCATAGACATTACTGGGTCTGGTTGGTGGATGGTGAAGTCGCTCCAACTTTCTAGGTAATGCAGGGGGTGCTGCAGGTGAACAAGGTGCCCTTGGAGAAGTCTGGGGTGTGTTATGTTTGAACCTGGGTAGGCCCAAGATGTAGACCTGGTAGCATTTTCTGATTGAGGAAGTCCTGACAGGGGCACCAGACAGCAGAAGATGATGATCAAAGCGGTGGACATTGGGCAAAATGCAAAGTACAGGTGCTACAACACTAGGGGAAGTCCATGGTACAAGGTACAAGGGAGGTACCAGGTAAGATCAAGGTAAGGAACCAGTGTACGAAGAGGTCCAGTATATAAGTATACGAATGAAGAGGAGCCTGAATGTGGGCCAAGGGCATGGGTAAGGGGTGAGGACGTCAGAGAGACGCACAAGCCTAAATGACAAGTGTGAAATATACAAGGTAAAGGCTGCATAAGCGGGGGCGAAGGGGAATACTACAGCATGACATTGGTAAGACGCATGACTGGGGTGAAGGGTGTGCAGATAGCACCAATGGTAAGGTAAATGAAAAGGAACAAAGTGAATAAGAAGAGTGTCAAAGTGTATGAGGGAGCCGGGGGAAGATCCTGGGCAGATGCCAGGACAAATGTCAGTGATGGGAAAGATCCCCAGATGTGACCGGTGAAGGTCCAAGGTGATGGGGAAGTAGGGCATTCCTGGGCAGGCATGGGAATGGATCTATGGCAGAGGGTAAGACAAAGGAAGTAACTTGGAGTGGAGGATGAGGGCAGAAGACAAAGGGTCCAAGTGGTGTCTAGTCGTAAGACCAAGCAAGGGGGTCATGTTAGGGATGATGACAGTCTCCCTAGGCAAGGAGGGATGAGGACGAGGGGCAAGGTACAAGTGTATGGATGGTGCTCACAGGTGTGAGACAGGGGTTGAGCTGAAAAAGGAATAGAGGCCAGGTGAGTTTGTAACAGGGTGGCTGAGAAGGTGGCACAGCAGGTGCTGGCTCTTCCTCATCATCTGTAGGAAGCTCTGGACTTGGAGCTGTGTGATCAGGAGCTCTTTCATGGGTGCAGGGTGCTCCAGTGTCTGAGTCATCAGAGTAATCCTCCAGTTCTGAGTGCCTATCCATATCATGGTGAGGTGAAGGATTGCAAGGGGTGCAACTAATCAGCCTATGAGGCTTAGCCCCTGGGCAGTGAGGAAATAGGTGCTCATCAAATATGGCATGAGTGCTCACAAACAAGGCATTGTTCAGGTGCATAAACAGCCAGTTTGAGCCTGATCCGTTAGCTACTCCTAAATAGATCATTAGCTGCGATTTAGGCTACAGCTTGCCTGTACGAATCTCATTGGGAAGATGCACGTAGGCACCACATCCAAATATCCTAAGGTGTGAGATAGATGGCTATTCCCCTGAGACAAGCTCGAAAAGGATTTTCCAGTTCATATGAGCCAGAGATGTATGATTGTATACATGGACTGTGTTACAATTCATTCCCACATCTACCTTTTTCCTCCCTTCCCTTCACTAGTTCAGCCTTACCTATGCTTCTTATGTCTTACACTCTCATTAGTCACAGTCGATCATAACTTCCCTTTTTCATTTAAACCTTAAACCACACAGCCTAGCCTGGGTTCTTCTTCAAACCCTTCCCCTCTGCCCTGGGCAGCACTCCCTTTCATCTCCACTCTTCATCTCCAGCTATTGCCTCCGTTCCATTCCATTTCATGCCCTTGCTGTTGTTATGATTTTCCTCGGTTCACGGTACCCGGCCCGGCTCTCCCGTATCCGGCCCCCGGCTACACCTCATGTTTCCATTCCCGGTCACGCCTAGACTCTCTCCGACTCGTGTTCTTGTTTGTCACCCCTGAGCACGGCTCCTACCGGTTCCCTCGGCTATCCCCGGCCTCATGCCTTTCCCTTGCCTTCACCTCTCGGCTGTATTACCACTACTGTGTCGCACAGCATGCTTCACTATCTATTCGCAGTCTCTATTCCTTTACTTCTCCTGCAATCCTCTGTGGTCTACTGATCCCGGTTGATCGCTTCTCTATTGGCTCGGTTCCTATTCTATTCTCGGTGGTTCTACACAGACTCTTACTATAGACTCCGGTGCTGGTATACTCTGCTCTATTGCTCCCTATTGGTACCGGTTACCTTATAGCGGACTCTTCCCCACGGGCACACAGGTCTTCTTTCATTTGGTATATATAGACCCGCCTTATGCGGATGTACCTTAACTTAGATCTGATCTGACGTACCTGGCTTCGAACTCTCGGCTGAGAACCTTCTCAGTCAACTAGAGCCCCTAGCTAAGGACATCACCTCTAGTTCCCCTGTGGTGCGGAAGGAACCCCATAGTACCCGTGCAGGGATATCTTTCATCTTGCCTCGGACACTGAGACCGCTCTTAGTTGAGCGTTCAGTTGCTGGGTGCACCGATCTACTTATTACGCGAACATCGGTCGAGCTTTAGCCGGCTGACGCGAACGTAACAGCTGTAGTATCCCCACTCGGACACTATGCACACCCTCTCCCCTTCGCTCTGTACTTACCATAACTGACTCGGTCTGTGCACAGTAGGATACATTATTTAAACAGCTCACTAGCGACCCTGTACATTAGCTTAGCTTCCCGAATCTACACCATAAAAGCTCACCTTTGTGTGATCCCACTTTGCCTGTCACTGGATCAGGCTTAGTCCCTTGCATTCCCTAGTACTCAACAACAAGGCTATTGACCTGAGTCGACTGGAACCTCGGACCTCTGATCCTTGTTCCCACCTGCGCCCCTGCCTTCAGGCATCTCTAGTATTACCTCCATACCTCGATCTTCGCCCCTCTCACTAGGAGCTTCCACCTTTTGGGTCTATGGTTGCCCACCCTAGGTTGAACCGTAACAGACTGCATGATCAACAGCAAACTTCCAATAGGAATCAGGAAGGCAAGCATGAAGTCACATCACCTGTGCTTTATCCTTGATGGTGCAAATAAATCACTCAGCTCTGCCATTCTGTTGGTGCACATGAGGTGCAGACAGGAGAACTTTAATGCCATTATCAGCCATATATTTCTTAAAGGCTTTAGAGGTGAATTTCCCACCAGCATCTGAGTGAAAGCCTTTGATTGTGGTGTTATACTGGGTCTTCACCATGGCCATAAACTGTTTAAAGGCATGTAACACCTGATCCTTAGTTTTGATACATTGGATTCACCCATGTGAAGTGTAATCGTCATAGAAGATGATCATGTACTTGTACTTGTGGTATGATTTGATCTCAAATGACTTGAGATCTGAGTGAATCAACTCAAAGGGCATGCTTGCATGTTGTTACAACTCGCCCAGCCCCTATCCCTTTTTCGGCTCAACCCCTGTCTCACACCTGTGAGAACTGCCCGTACACCTGTACCTCGCCCCTCGTCTTTGTCCCTCCTGGCTTTAGGAAACCATCGTCGTCCCTAACGTAACTCCTTTGCTTGGTCTAACGACTAGACATCACTCGGACCCTTCGTCTTCCACCCTCGCCCCACTCCGAGTCACCTCCCCGTCCTACCCTCCGCCATAGACCCGTTCCCATGCCTATCCAGGAATGCCCTTCTTCCCCGTCACCTTGGACTTTCACCGGTCACATCTGGGGGTCTTTCCCATCACTGTCATTTGTCCTCGCATCTGCCCAGGATCTTCCCCTGATCCCCTCATACACTTTCTCTTTGTTCTTATTTGCCTTGCTACTCTTCATTTACCTTACCACCGGTGCTATCGGCACACCCTCCGCCCTAGTCATACGTCCACCGACATCATGCTGTAGTCTTTCCCCTTCGCCCCACTTACGCGGCCCCCACCCTCGCTTATTTCACACTTGGCACTTTAGCTTGCGCGTCCTTTTGACGACCCTGCCCTTTACCCATGCCCTTAGCCCATATTCAGGCTCCTCTTCATTTGTATACTTATATACTGGACACCTTAGCATACTTATTCTCTATCTTGATCTTGCCTGGTATTTCCCTAGTACCTTGCACCTCAGACCCTGGACCTCCCCCTAGCGTTGTAGCATCCGTACTTCGCACTCTGCCAATGTCCGTTCCTTGATCATCTTCTACTGCTGTCTGGCACCCCTGTCAGGACTTCCTCGATTAGAAGATGCCACCAGGCCTATATCTCCAGCTACCCGGTTGGAACGTAACACATGTCACTCGCTATGAGGAAATGACTGATTGGGTTGTTTTTCAAGTTTGCAACCAGGACAAATAGGTGCTTTTGACAGAATTAGAATTTCCGGAAAGTCTTTGACATGCTTCCTCACAGCTTTGATAACATTGTGCAAGGGGTGACTGAGTCATCAATGGATGAGCTCAAAGTCAAGCATGTTGATTGTTTCTGCATTTTGATGTTGCTAATGCAGGACAGCAGGAGCACATACCCAATACATAGTATCAGTTCCATGAGAATGGAATGACAAAACCACTCTATGTTGCTTGCAGTGATAGAAATTAATATGCCTGGGTGAATTTTGCACACTGAGCTCATGATTATGCAGGAATGTGCCCATAGAGATAAGATTGATCTTACAATCTGGCATATAGATAACTGGCAATAGTCACATGATAATACCTTCCCAGTTGATTAGAACAGAGCCCATTCCTAAGATAGGAGCTACACTGTTTGCAGTGTTGGAATATTGTGGCTTGTCGAAGGATTTGTACTTGATGAAGTTCTCAAGATGTGAAGAAAAGTGTGATGAAGCACCTGAATCTACAAGCCATAAATCATGATAGTGATCCCTAATGACTTCCTTGCCTTTACTGATGTGTTTAGTACAGTTGTCACATATGGTGTATGGTTCAGGCAATGTAATAGATGTATTGTTGTTACTATCTACTACAGGGAGCAAGCTACATGAAGCTAATGAATGCACATGCTGTGGGGCAAACATTTGTGAGTCAGCTTTATAGGAGATAGTGGGTGAAAATTGCACAAGGGATCCTCTTCCTTGGATTCAACTGGCAGTTCATTGTAGAACTGTGCCAGGAACCAATCTTCCTCCTGATCAGACCACCTAAGGGAGACTTTGTCAGTATCAGCCAACACATCATCAACCTCAGCAATTGTGGCAGATATTTTGATGTCCATGGAGGTAGGAAGCTCCTCTATCCTGGAGAAGAGTGGGCATATGGGGGTGAAGGAGGTTTCTGTTACGATTCATTCCTACGTCTACCTTTTTCCTGCTCTGTTCCCTTCGCTCACCCCAGCCCCACCTATGCTTCTTATGTTTCACACTTCCATTAGTCACAGTCAGTCACAACCCCTTTCATCTAAACCTTAAAGCTACACAGCCTAGCCTGGGTTCTTCTTCAAACCCTTCCCCTCTGCCCCAGGCAGTGCCCCTTTTCATCGCAGCTCTTCATCTCTGGCTATTGCCTCTGTTCCATTCCATTTCATGCCCTTGCTATAGTACCCCCGCTCAGACACCATGCACACCCCCTCCCCTTCGCCCTGTACTTACCTTTCTTGACTCAGTCTGTGCATGTTACGTCCCAACCGGGCAGCCGGAAATATAGGCCTGGTGAGATCTTCTAATCAAGGGAGTCCTGACGGGGGCACCAGACAACGGTAGAAGATCATCAAAGGGGTGGACATTGGCAGGGGATGCGAAGTACAGGTGCTACATCGCTAGGGGAAGTCCAGGTGCTAGATACTAGGTGGGTACCAGGCAAGACGAAGATAGAGAACTAGTGTATGAAGAGGTCTGGTATATAAGTATAGGAATCAAGAGGAGCCCGAATGTGGGCCGAGGGTGTGGGCAAAGGGCAAGGCCGTCAGAAGGACACACAAGCTAAAGTGCTGGGTGTGAAATAAGCAAGGGTGGGGGCTGCGTAAGCGGGGTGAAGGGGAAAACTACAGCATGACGTTGGTAAGACGCATGACTAGGGTAGGGGTGTGCTGATAGCACCGGTGGTAAGGTAAATGAAGAGTAACAAAGTGAATAAGAACTGGGAGAAAGCGTATGAGGGTGCCAGGGGAAGATCCTGGGCAGATACAGGGATGAAGGACGGTGATGGGGAAGATCCCCAGATATGACTGGTGAAGGTCTGAGGTGACAGGGAAGTAGGGTGTTCCTGGATAGGCACGGGAACGGGTCTATGGCGGAGGGTAGGACGGAGGAGGTAACTCGGAGTGAGGACAGGGTGGATGATGATGAGTCCGAGTGGTGTCTAGTTGTTAGACCAGGCAAGGGGGTTGTGTTAGAGATGGCGACAGCCTCCCTAGGCAAGGAGGGACGAGGACAAGGGGCGCGGTACAAGTGTATGGACGGTTCTCACAGATGTGAGACAGGGGCTAGAGCCGAAAAAGGATAGGGGCTAGGACGAGTTGTAACAGTGCACAGTAGGGTACCCTACTTAAACAGCTAGCTAGTGCTCTTGTACCCTAGCTTAGCTTCCTGAATCTACACCTTGAAACTCACCTCTGTGCAATCCAGCTTCACCTGTCACTGGACTGGCTTAGTCCCTCGCACTCTTTGTACTCAACAACAAGACAATTGACCTGAGTTGACTGAGACTTCATACCTTCGATTCTTGTCTCCCTCTACATCCCTGCCCTTAGGCATCCTTCACACCTCAGCCTTGCCTTTGTCCCCACCCCTCTAGCTAGAGCTTCTATCTTTTAGGTCTATGGTCACCTACCCCTCGGTCAAACCATAACAAAAGCTAAGCTCTTCTCACTGCAGTTACCATTGTCATAAACTGCCCACCATTTTCCATCCCTCCAATGACTACAGGTGGCATGCCACCTACTCAGATTCCCCATACAACACCAAAGAAAACTCTCCCTCTGAAAAGGAGTCAGAACAATCCACTGACCTTGACGTTCCCATCCCTGATGAAGAAGAGGAACACTCTAGCCTCCTCCTAAGCCACCAGCTCTCCGCTCAACTCTCCCTTCCCCAAGAACCCACCCCACCATCTCCTACCCCAATCACCATCCAACCCGTCTTCCCTCTTCCTGCCCCCACCCTGTCCTCCTCATACCACCCACCACCTAACCCCCGACCACCTGTTCCTCCCCCGTTTCCCACTATGTCCTCAACCAAACCCGTTGAACTTTGCATCGGAGCTCCTGAGGCCTTCAATGGAGATTATAAGAAGTCTGAAGCCTGGCTGGACACCATCCAGTTCTACCTCCTTGTCAACACCAACACCTACAACTCCAAAGACAAGAAAGTCACATTTGCCCTCTCCTACATGACCGAAGGAACCACCAAGACTTGGACAGAAGCCTTCTGTAAGCAAGCCATCACTTCTACCATTGTAACCTTCGGAACCCTTGCAAACTTTGGCAAGAAGTTCTACAAAGCCTTTTGACACTAGGACACTGTCGGAAACGCCATCGCCTGGCTCTCTGTTACAATTCTTTCCTATGTCTATGTTTCCTATGTCTATGTTTACCTTTTTCCTTCTCTTTTCCCCTTCACTCGCCCCAGTCCCGCCTATGCCTCTTATGTCTCATGCTTCCATTAGTTGTTACAACTCACCTAGCCCCTATCCTTTTTCGGCTCTAGCCCCTGTCTCACACCTGTGAGAACTGTCTGTACACCTGTACCTCATCCCTCGTCCTCGTCCCTCCTTGCCTAGGGAGGCTGTCATTGTTCCTAACATGACTCCCTTGCTTGGTCTTATGACCCGACACCACTCGGACTCTTCGTCTCCACCTTCATCCCCCACTCTGAGTTACCTCCTCCATCCTACCCTCCGCCATAGATCCATTCCTGTGCTTATCCAAGAATGCCCTGCTTCCCCATCACCTTGGACCTTCACCGGTCACATCTGGGGATCTTCCCCATCACCATCATTCGTCCTCACATCTGCCCAGGATCTCCCTCTGGTGCCCTCGTACGCTTTTGTCTTCTACCTATTCACCATGTCATCTTTCATTTACCTTACCTTTGGTGCTGTTACGTTCCAACCGGGTAGCTGGGAACGTAGGCCTGGTTGCATCTTCTAATCGAGGAAGTCCTGACGGGGGCGCCAGACAACAGTAGAAGATGATCAAGGGATGGACATTGACGAGGTGCGAAGTACAGGTGCTACAATGCTAGGGTCCAAGGTGCGAGGTACTAGGGGAGTACCAGGCTAGGGTCCAAGGTGCGGGGTACTAGGGGAGTACCAGGCTAGGGTCCAAGGTGCGGGGTACTAGGGGAGTACCAGGCAAGACGAAGATAGGGAATAAGTATGCTAAGGTGTCTGGTATATAAGTGTATGAATGAAGAGGAGTTCGAATGTGGGTCTAGGGTAAGGGCAAAGGGCAGGGTCGTCAAAAGGACGCGCAAGCTAAAGTGCCAGGTGTGAAACAAGCGAGGGTGGGGCTGCGTAAGCGGGGCGAAGGGGAAATACTACAGCATGACGTCGGTGGACGTATGACTAGGGTAAGGGGTGTGCCGATAGCACCGGTGGTAAGGTAAATGAAGAGTAGCAAGGTGAATAAGAGCAAGGGAAAAGCGTACGAGGGAACCAGGGGAAGATCCTGGGTAGATACGAGGGTGAATGACAGTAATGGGGAAGATCCCCAGATGTGACCGGTGAAGGTCCAAAGTGACGGGGAGGAAGGGCGTTCCTGGATAGGCACGGGAACGGGTCTATGATGGAGGGTAAGACGGGGGAGGTAACTCGGAGTGGGGCGAGGGCGGAAGACGAAGAGTCTGAGTGGTGTCAAGTTGCTAGGCCAAGCGAAGGAGTCACGTTAGGAACGACGACGGTCTCCTAGAGCCAAGAGGGACGCAGACGAGGGGCGAGGTACAGGTGTACGGACGGTTCTCACAGGTGTGAGACAGGGGTTGAGCCGAAAAAGGGATAGGGGCTAGGTAAGTTGTAACAGGTGCTATCTGCACACCCCCTGCCCTAGTCATGCGTTCACCAACATCATGCTGTAGTATTTCCCCTTCACCCTGCTTACACAGCCCCTACCCTTGCTTACTTCACACCTGGCACTTTAGCTTGTGCATCCTTTTGACAGCCCTGCCCTTTGCCCACACCCTTGGCCCACATTCGGGCTCCTCTTGATTTGTTTACATATATACTGGACCTCTTAGCATACTTATTTCCTATCTGTGTCTTACCTGGTACGTCCCTAGTACCTTGTACCTATGGACTTCCCCTAGCATTGTAGCACCTGTACTTCGCACCCCTCTGCCAATGTCCACCCCTTTGATGATCTTCTACTGCTGTCTGGCACCCCCGTCAGGACTTCCTCGATTAGAAGATCCTACCAGGTCTACGTTCCCAGCTACCCGGCAGGAATGTAACATTTGTTACGTTCGAACCCGGGTAGGTCCGAGACGTAGACCAGTAGGCAACTTCTTATCAAGGAGGTCCTGATGGGGGTGCCAGATGACGGAAGAAGGCGATCAAGGTGGTTGCATAGACGGAGTACATGAATACAAGGGTATAACCGATAGGGACTAGGTACAAGTCCAGAGGGAGAACCGGTAAGCTGGAGCTGGGATTCTACTAGCTAAGATTGTCCTGTATATAAGGATAGTGAATGAAGAGGAGCTCGAATGTGGGCCAAAGGTGAGGGCAAAGGGCAAGGCCGTCAAAAGGACATGCAAGCTAAAGTGCCAGGTGTGAAATAAGCGAGGGTAGGGGCTGCGTAAGCGGGGTGAAGGGAAACACTACAGCATGACATCAGTGGACACATGACTAGGGTAAAGGGTGTGCCAATAGCACCAGTGGTAAGGTAAATGAAAGTCTACAAGGTGAACAAGAAGAAAAGAAAGCGTATGAAGGCACCAAGGGAAGATCCTGGGCAGATGCAAGGACAAATGATGGTGGTGGGAAAGATCCCCAGATGTGACCGGTGAAGGTCCAAGGTAATGGGGAGGTAGGGTGTTCCTGGGTAGACATGGGAACGGATCTATGCTGGAGGATAGGGTGGAGGAAGTAACTCGGGGTGGGGGCGAAGGCGGAAGACGAAGGATCCGAGTGGTGTGTAGTCGTTAGACCAAGCAAGGGAGTCTTGTTAGAGATGATGACAGCCTCCCTAGGCGAGGAGGGGTGAGGACGAGGGATGTGTTACAACTCGCCTAGCCCCTATCCCTTTTTCGGCTCAACCCCTGTCTCACACCTGTGTGAACCGTCCTTACACTTGCACCTCGCCTCTTGTCCTCGTTCCTCCTGGCTCTAGGAGACCGTCGTCGTCCCTAACGTGACTCCTTCGCGTGATCTAACAACTAGACACCACTCGGACTCTTCGTCTTCCGCCCTCTCCCCACTTCGAGTTACCTCCTCCACCCTACCCTCCGTTATAGATCCGTTCCCGTGCCTATCCAGGAACGCCCTACTTTCCCGTCACCTTGGACCTCCATTAGTCACATCTGGGGATCTTCCCCATCACCATCATTTGTCCTCGTATCTGCCCAGGATCTTCCCTGGTGCCTTCGTACGCTTTCCTCCTTTTCGTATTCACCTTGCTACCTTTCATTTACCTTACCTTC
>JBBPSX010000649.1:0-10871 GCA_038093815.1 Neoboletus cf. brunneissimus | reverse complement strand
GGCTGGCGAATTCGATTATTCAGGATCGCAGGCCATCAAGGCCCTCAAAGAGGAGGGCATATATACAATCCTGGTCAATCCCAACATAGCAACCATTGCAACGTCGAAGGGTTTGGCTGACAAGGTTTACTTCCTCCCTGTCACCCCCGACTTCGTTCGAAAGATAATCAAGTACGAAAAACCTGACGGTATCTACGTCACCTTCGGTGGCCAGACGGCCTTGAATGTTGGTATCAAGCTCAAGGATGAATTTGCCGCTTTGGGTGTACAGGTACTCGGTACGCCAATCGAGACAATTATTGTCACAGAAGACCGTCAGTTATTCGCTCAGGCGATGGAAAGCATCGGGGAGCGCTGTGCTCAATCTAGCACCGCTACGACGATAGACGAGGCGATTGCTGCTGCGCGCGAGATCGGGTTCCCAGTAATCGTGCGGGCTGCTTATGCACTCGGCGGCTTAGGGTCTGGTTTTGCCCAAGATGAGGCCCAGTTACGCGCATTGTGTAGCAAGGCGTTCGCAACCAGCCCTCAAGTCCTCGTCGAGAGAAGTATGAAAGGCTGGAAAGAGATCGAGTATGAAGTTGTCCGTGATTGCCGCGATAACTGTATTACGGTCTGTAACATGGAGGTACGTGCCTTGTTTGAGCATTTGCTGCCATTGATTAACTTGCTGAGCAGAACTTTGATCCCCTTGGCATACACACCGGAGACTCCATTGTTGTTGCTCCTTCGCAGACTCTTTCCGACGCTGACTACAACATGCTTCGGACCACCGCAATCAACGTCATCCGACACCTAGGAGTGATCGGGGAGTGTAACATACAATACGCTCTGAATCCGTTTTCGAAGGAGTACTGTATCATCGAAGTTTGTGGTCGGCAATTTTGGGTAGGATTGTTTCTCATCTATCTCCTAGGTCAATGCCCGTCTCTCAAGGTCTTCGGCACTGGCCTCGAAAGCTACTGGATACCCATTGGCTTTTATCGCAGCAAAGCTGGGCCTTGGTATCCCTCTCAATGAGATCAAGAACACCGTGACAAAGGTGACTAGTGCCTGTTTCGAGCCTAGCTTGGACTACGTCGTCGTCAAGATTCCTCGTTGGGATCTCAAGAAGTTCAATCGCGTCAGTCATCTCCTAAGCAGTAGCATGAAGAGTGTCGGGGAGGTCATGAGCATTGGAAGGAATTTCGAAGAGACCATTCAAAAGGCAATTCGTGCGATCGATGATCAGTTCCTTGGCTTTGCAAAGGTGGGTTAGCCGCTCGTATTCCCAGGTAACATGTCGAATGTCTCCTTACAGAATGAATTCGTTGCGGATATCGATGAAGAGCTTTTGAATCCCACTGACAAGCGTATCTTTGCCATCGCTTCCGCCTTCCATCTGGGCTATAGTATCGACAAGATTTGGCAGATGACGAACATCGACAAGTGGTTCCTGTCGAGGCTTCTAAATATTCATCATATGGAGATTCGTCTGAGGTAGTTTGGGCCATATTCTCCGCCACTACACAACCCTACTAACCCTGCGAGCAGAGAATCCGCTGTTTCCTCCATCACTGGCGATGCTTTGCTGCAAGCCAAGCAATTGGGCTTCTCTGATCGACTGGTTGCCAACTGCATCGGGTCTACTGAGTTTGCCGTGCGTCGCCTTCGTCAGGAAGTGTCGATTTCCCCCTTTGTCAAGCAGATCGATACGGTAGCCGCCGAGTTCCCCGCGTTTACGAACTATCTTTACACCACCTACAATGCAGTTGAACATGACGTCTCGTTCGATGATCGTGGTATCATGGTGCTTGGATCTGGCGTGTACCGGATTGGCTCCTCCGTCGAGTTTGACTGGTGTGCAGTCAGGGCTATTCGAACTCTTCGCGACCAAGGCTACCCCACGATTATGGTCAACTACAACCCAGAGACAGTCAGCACCGACTATGACGAGGCCGATCGTTTGTACTTTGAGAACATCAGTCTGGAGACGATTCTGGACATCTATGACGCCGAACGGTCCAGAGGAGTGATCTTGTCGATGGGTGGGCAGACACCAAACAACATTTCCCTTCCTCTGTTCCGCCAGAACGTGAAAATCTACGGAACGTCCCCAGAGATGATCGACACCGCGGAGAATCGATACAAGTTTTCTCGTATGCTGGATGAAATTGGCGTCGACCAACCGCAGTGGAGGGAGCTCACCAGCTTCGAGGAAGCGCTCACTTTCTGTGAATCCGTCGGCTACCCTGTACTTGTACGACCGTCGTACGTTCTTTCTGGCGCGGCGATGAATGTGGTTTCCACCGGCGACGATCTGTCAAGTTATCTGACCCGAGCTGCCGCCGTTTCTCGCGACCATCCCGTCGTCATCAGCAAATACATTGAACAGGCCAAAGAGATAGAGATGGATGCTGTGGCCAAGGATGGTCAGATGGTCATGCATTTCATCTCCGAACATGTGGAAAACGCAGGGGTGCACTCTGGCGACGCTACGTTGATTCACCCACCACAAGATCTCGCACCTGCGACCGTCCGGCAGATTGAAGAAGCAACTGCAAAAATAGGAAATGCGCTAAACGTCACTGGGCCGTTCAATATCCAGTTTATCGCGAAGAATAACGAGATCAAGGTTATCGAATGCAACTTGCGAGCCGCTCGGTCATTCCCTTTTGTATCGAAGGTGACTGGTATCGATGCAATTGAGTTGGCAACGAAGGTGATGCTTGGAATTCCTGTCGAGCCTTACCCCGACCCTGGTCTTCCCTCGGATTATGTTGGTGTCAAGGTTCCGCAATTCAGCTTTAGTCGGTTGTCTGGTGCCGACCCAGTACTCGGAGTAGAGATGGCCTCTACTGGCGAGGTCGCTTGTTTTGGCCGCGACAAATACGAAGCGTATCTCAAGGCCCTTATTTCAACGGGTATCGTTCCACCGAAGAAGAACATCTTGTTCTCTGTTGGTAGCTACAGGGAGAAGATAGAGATCCTCCCATCTGTCCAAAAGCTTTATGCTGCGGGATATAATATCTTTGCTACGTCCGGGACGGCTGATTTCCTAACGGAGCATAATGTCCCTTGCAAGGTAGGGGTTGGACGGCTGCTCCTCGAAATCGTGCTTATTCTTGTATAGTATTTGGAAACGCTTCCTGAAGGAAGCAGTGACTTGCAGAAGTCCGAATATTCACTCACCCAACATCTGGCGAACAACCTGATTGACATGTATATCAACCTTCCGTCAAGAAACCATTACCGCCGTCCGGCGAGTTACGCTAGCAAAGGGTATCGCACAAGACGAATGGCAGTCGACTTCGCCATACCGCTTATTACCAACGTCAAAAATGCCAAGCTTCTCGCTGAAGCTCTCGTTCGCAAGTTACCACTCGATGTCTCGAATGTCGATTCCAAAAGCTCGTATCTTACGCATGTATTCCCAGGACTTATCAATGTCGCTGCTTTTGTCCCGCGAATTACTGCTGTGTCGGGTGACGATAGCTTTAATCAAGCCACACAGGCAGCCCTTTGCGCTGGATTCACCACGTCCTTGACTCTTCCTCATGGCGTAGATGGATTGATTACGGATGCCAGGAGTTTGCAACGCGTCCAGAATCTTGCCGCTAGTAACGCCTACAGCAATTATGCACTGAGCATTGCTACGGACAATAGCCAAGCTGTACCATTGGACGATGAATTCAAGCCTGACGTCAAGGCTCTCTTCATAGCGTTCCACGAACCTGCCGGCCCTCCGGGGATCTCTGCCGTCGCGGCTCATTTCGCTTCGTGGCCAACTGAGAAGATAATAGTTACAGATGCGAGGGGCTCCAATCTCGCATCCGTCCTTCTCCTTGCAAGCCTTCATAATCGCAGCGTCCATATTACCGACGTCCGAAGCAAAGAGGACCTTCTCTTGATATCCCTTAGCAAAGCCAGACACCTCAAAGTCACCTGCGACGTCTCCATCTATACCTTGTCTTTCACTCGCGATCAGTACCCACAATCCACGATTCTTCCTTCTACTGAAGATCAGGCTGTGTTCTGGAACAACCTTGACGCGATCGACGCGTTTTCGGTTGGAAATTTACCCTACCACTTGGCCGCGGAACAAGGACAAAAGGGCTCTGCGTGGTCTGGTATTGAAGAGACCATCCCCCTATTGCTCAATGCTGTCACCACCGGACGCATCACACTCCAAGATATCCGAACGCGAGTATATGACAATCCCATTCGTATCTTTAGTCTTCCTGAACAAGCCAATACTCACGTGGAGGTAGTCATCGGACGTCGTTCCCAGTTCGTGTCTCGTGACGGTCGATGGTCTCCCCTCGACAAGAGCATTGTGGTTGGATCCTTGCATAGGGTCGTGATGTACGGAAGGACCTTGTTCTTGGACGGAACGCTGTCACCAGTAGCCATTGGGAAGGACGTTTCTAGTGCCGCCGTCTCTCGACCTGTTGGGGAGTCCCGTGGGGTGGCGGTCCCTGTTGCGAAACCAGAATTTGTTCCAAGTCATGCTCCCGTGAAGAGCGTTGATGCTCACCCGCCGGCTCACCCCGCACTTGGTCCGCTTGGCGCCCCCTTCCCCACTCTGTCACACAGCCCTCATCCTGCTTTCCACCGTCGACATATCCTCTCGGTGAAGCAATTCAGCCAGCGAGACATGTACGACCTCTTCTCCTTGGCTCATGAAATGCGTCTCCAGGTAGAGCGTAGTGGAACCCTCGACATCCTGAAGGGCAGAGTTCTTTGTAATTTGTTCTATGAACCCTCGACCCGTACAAGTGCTTCGTTCGATGCGGCGATGAAGCGTTGTGGTGGTGAAGTCATTCACGTCAACGCCGATACTTCCTCAGTACAGAAAGGAGAGACACTCGCAGACACCGTGCGCACTGTTGGTTGTTACGCGGACGCGATCGTGATCAGACACCCCGATGTTGGAAGTGCACAACTGGCCGCAAAGTTCTCTCCAGTCCCGGTGTTGAATGCGGGGGATGGTATCGGAGAGCATCCGACTCAGGTACGTGAATTTACGCTAGCCTTCATAACAATGACTTAGCCTTATCTTGCAGGCGCTATTGGACGTCTACACCATCCGGTCTGAGCTCGGGACCGTCAATGGACGCACGATCACTATACTCGGTGACCTGAAAAATGGGCGGACCGTGCATAGTCTTGTGACTTTGCTATGTCACTACTCCGTTAGCCTCAACTTTGTTGCACCTCCATCGTTATCTATGCCCGCTATCGTGGTGTCTGCAGCACGCAAGGCTGGCATTAGCGTGCGACAACTCGAGTCCTTGGAAGAAGTACTACCCGAGACAGATGTTCTCTACGTTACCCGAATCCAGAAGGAAAGGTTCACGGACGAGTCGGAGTGGCAGAAAGTCAAGGATTCATACCGAGTTGATCATGCTCTCCTGTCTCGAGCGAAAGAAGACATGATTGTCATGCACCCCCTTCCCAGAGTCAATGGTAAGTGACCTTGGGTGTCCCTCACATCGTGACCATATTAACATTGCCTTAGAAATCGATCCTGAAGTCGACTTTGACTCACGTCGTGCGGTTTATTTCCGTCAGATGCGTTATGGACTTTTCGTGCGTCCCTGTATGAAACTATGTGTTTGTGACTAAATCCCTGCGTAGATCCGGATGGCGCTGCTCGCCAGCGTTTTGGGAACAGTGTAATGAATCTTGGATGCATCGTTGCTTGAGCACCACTCTTGCGGGATATATGAAGGAAGGATTCACACGAATGTATTGAAAATGTAGTGAGGTTTTGGAACGATGGTTCATGCAATGAAGCAATTTTCAAAGATCTAGGCACAGCACCAAACGAGCCGAGGACCACCACACTACAAACTAAGTACATATTCTCCTCTCCCCGCAAGGTCGAGACTCCAGGGAAATAATCCACTTACTTTCGCTGACGCAGACTCATGGTCTCTGGCCATGCCAGGACCTGCAAGCTTGTGTACCAGGCCGAGCCGTCACGATCACAGAGTCTGCCCGACCCTCTGGCTCCGATGCCGATTACTAGTCGTTGGCGGGATGTGTTGCCCGATGATCCCCGCGTCAATTTCTTCTAAAATTGGCACTTGGCCTTGCTAACGCATCCGGCTGAGTGCTCATCCAATGGCTGGATCCAGCTTACGCATTTCCTGGGGGTTCAGAGTGACTCAACACGTTTGAAATGAATATCCTTTCAGTCGTTGCGCTCTGACTTTCGAGGTACGGCCAGTATTTGACCCAGCCTGAGGACGACTCGTTTACTAATCTATTTGAGTAGCAGATCGGGAAATTATTGAAGGTATTACTCTTTCGCGGATTTCCACCCCACGAACACGACCCCATGCTTCATTCAAGTCTTTGATCCCTCCTTTCTCGAGATAACAGGACCGAATGCAGCTATTTGGCTTGTCGTGTCGAACCCAGGATGGACCTTTGCTCACGGAGCGCCAATCTATGTGCCTGATCTCAACGTCGTTTTCTTCTCCAGCTTCGGTAGAGGTTTTCTTAGATATAGTGGCCGGTAAAATAGTAGCGTCGTCTCGACACCCCTGCTGCTACTACCAGCGAAGTCAACATATAAATCCAGACTGCGAGCAAGATTTACAATAGATGACACTGGGGGGGGATTACTCACACTCGTTTCTTTGAACCTCTGACACTGTACATAGCTCAACGGAGGCACCCTTACAGGAGAAATATTATCTTTGTCACGCCGAGCCACGCTGTTCTGCCTCCTTCAGTTGCACTCGTGCCAGTGAACCCCCGATTGTCGTTCAATACCACTGTCCTCCTGGACAACTTTCACGGCAGGCAGTTCAATTTACTATTGAGCGATGTCAAGGTGCTACCTAGCACCGGCATTATGTTTTTCACCCGGCCCCTCGTAAGTATTCAGTCGACAAGACACTCCAAAGCCTAGCAGCATGCCCGATCTCCAACTAGCATACAGCCAAATCAACACCCTGGACCTGGATGTTGGCTAGACATATCTTTTCCTCATTGAAAATGAGGAGGCCAGACTTTGTCAACACCATCTCGCCGAGGGTCGTGCTATTCAAAACGGATGTTCCGATGAGGTTGCCCTCGGAGTTCCATACCTGTACAGCATCCCCACACCCCACACCCCGAAAAAAGGGTGGCGTTCGTGTCAAGGTAGATGCCGTCCGAGATGCTAGAATCGCTGTATACAAAAATATGGCGGGTTGTGGACGACTGGATCACTGGATCAGCGTCATACTGGTAGCTATTGCGATACATAGCTGAGAACAACGCGCATATGGGAACTTACATCGTAGCGGGATATGTCTGATTGTTTCCCCACAGACCATTGATGATGATTTATTTGTAAATCCTTGCAGCAGATTGGGTGGCGATATCAGTATTTTGCTTACACAAATGCAGTTCTACCGTCAGGCGTAAAGGCGATGCCATTTGGGTGTACGAATTGATTGGCGACTTGACCAGTGGATGGATCAAAGGGGTAGACCTGGGAATCGTTTCGTACTACCATCTACATGTTCGTGTCAGCTCTGCCCATCTCCTAGGTCCACGAGACCGATGACACGTGTACCATGCTCTTGTACTTGCAAGCGGCAATTGGTCCGAAATTCGCGATTACTACATGCCTTGTTTTACTTGCTGGAGCAATGAATATTGAGTGTGACTCATGGCAGGGACATCGGACCTGTCTCGCTGGGAGATGTCAGCACGTGCGCGCGTGGCAGTGCTACTAAACCACATCTGAGGGCGTTCAGCACCTGTGATCAATGCTCGACGAAGTGAGAACTCGGCTTGATATTATTGCCTCTCACGCCCTCAGCCAGCGTGCGTTCCTCAGGATCTCGGTTTTACCGAGATGAGCCATTGCAGGACGTAAGCTGTTGACACAGCCGCTGAAAGGGCACCATGACATTCACAGTGGCACCATATTCACACATTAGTGGCATTAGACTACCTCAACGACATGGATTACGAGCAAAACATCACAGGCTCCTTGTGGTGCTCAAGGCACCACTTCCAGTCCCGTCCCGGACGAACACATTCTGATTTAAATCGCCATCACCTGCTCAGGGGTTAGGATGTGGCGCACAGCCCCAGGCTTAGTCCACGCGGTGAGCATCTCTCAATGCAATGTCCGAGGGTTCAGGTCATTCCGTGCGCCCTGATTCTCATGAAAATCTGTCCACTGACATTGAGCGTGATCTTGGCAACTTGGACAACCATTCATGTCATGATTGCTATCAGATTCTAAGACTAGGAGTTTGTGGTGCTCACGAGCTGTCAAGCTTTCAACTTGGTCGTATCCAAGGAGACTGGCCTTTCATTTACCCTGGTACAGTGTTTTTGTCGTGCCCACACTTCTGATGGACAGCATGAGCGTCCCGAGATCAGATTCTGAGTCGCTCATTTTGAGGACTCGATGAACGACTTGTAAAATCGGCTTATACCACATCGGCACTGTTATCCAGGTTGGCTTGCGTGTGGTCATAAAACGGTTCCTGGTTGTAGGCTCTTCTTCGAGTGACTCTAAATTTATAATCTACATAAGATTCCATGTGGGAGAGCCTGATATCTGTCAACTCGGCTCCATTCTATTGTCACTCTCCACCTGCTTTCCCCTTTCATAGCTCTGCGAATCGGTGACGAGCTCGGAGATAGAACGCTCAGTGCCCAGGCTTCAGGTCATGTGTTTGTGTTGGAGCTGCTTCTCGGCATTATGTGGTTCTCATCAGCATTTCTCTCGGTGATTGGAGGCTTCATTATGTAATGGTTATGCCCCACAATAGATGAAAGCATTCTAGTCCTGATGTAGGTTCCTCACGGAGTAAATACAACCTTTCCGAGAAATGACGTTTGCTCCCGTGCCCTGGCTGTATTGGAACAGAACCGAATAATGGCGGGGTACCGAATACATGAATTCAACGGAGAGAGGAACGGCCAACATGAATCGGGGCTTTTGCTCACTTTCGGCAGAGAAATTTAAACACGTCGAGCCTGCTGAGTTGCCATGTGCACGTTGACATTCCCCCCCTCGGTGCTCCTGGTATCTCCCCCCTCGAAAGTATGGACCACGAGCGAACCCCGCAGGCGCCTGCGGCTCAGTCCCAGACCGTCGAGGATGCTGAGCCCCATCACGAACGTATTCAAGTGGTCATTCCTGGCCCAGGGGATAGCAATGGTGTCTCTGGACGCGACACGGCGCGATCCCAGATCTCATCCGCAGAACGACATCTTCTCAGTGCAGCGTCCGAAGGCTATCCTACGCACCCCCGTTCGAATGAGAACCCGTATACCGACTTTGAACGTGTTCCATTTCCGCCACCTGCCCGCAGCCGAGACGGGCACGCGCGCGCGCCTTCCAACCGCCGAGGTTTGTTGTCGAGCATTGGGCACCACGGGGTCAATCAAAACAACTCTGGGATCGATTGGATAGTCCCTGTGGATGAGAAGGATCATGTAAGTGCAATGTTCATTTTTGGATACCTCAAAGACGTGACTACATGTGTCGTCCTAGACACCCCGCACTGTAGGCGAACGCCTTCAGCCAACGATCGAGAACGCCATCATTGAAAGGAATAAGTACGCTAAGAAAGGTCAGTACATGCGGGTTGTCCGAGCTTCCTTTCCGTGCTGATGGTGGGTTGTGTATGTCATATTCAGCGTTGTGGACGGGCTACGCTCTCAACGTCGCGATTGGGTTGCAGGTATTATTGGGGGCTTTGACAACGGGGGTCGCAGCCGCCGTCACAAATCCCAAGCAGGTAAGTTACATTCGTGTGTTATTTGAAATAACCTGTTGTATTAAACTGGGGCGAAAAAAAGGCGCAAGTTTCAACTTCGGTTTTAGGTCGGTGAGGTCTGGATTCAACACGAACCATAAATTAATTTTCATTAAAGGTGGCCTTGCCACGATGGTTGCCTCTTACCTGGCCCGCGCACGTGGTTCCGGAGAGCCCGAGTTGTCCATCGCGCGAGTGAAGGATCTTGAACACTTTTTGCGAGAATGCAGGGCTTTCCAGATCGATCATGCGCATGAACATGGTACACCCGAGAACGGCCTGGATATTCGGGTGCAAAACCTGAGATGGAGGTTCGAAGAATTACTCGGTAACGCAAATGGGTACGTTGTGGTTTCCGGCGTCCCACCATCGTCGTTACTGAGTACTTCTTAAAAGGGAGAGGAAACTCTCGTCCGCCGGAATCACTGCCACTCATGCAGCATGAGTGAAATGTTTCACCTTGCATTTTGGAAATTTTCACCCCTGTCCTTTTGAGGACTTGGTTTTCTTCTGCAGAGTAGCAGATTCGACCTGAAGAGTCGGGATCGCTCCCTTGCCCAGATATTCGGACTGAATAATCATCATTATTATACCATGGACGTCAATGTTGTTCTAATGTATTACTTTCTCTGCTACGTTCTGTTATTGAGTTTTTATTGAGAAGTTCATATGGACTTGTAGACTCATGGGACAGACCTTTATTCCAGTGTGCAGCAAGATAACAACTGGCAAGGCTTGCATCAGTAATTTGCCCACAGCCTTTCTGCACTTAGCACACTTGGCCCACCTGAAAAAGTGCCAGCAGTGAACCAATTGGCAAAAGGGACTGCCAATGCATGATTAAGATGTCTTCAGTCTAGCACATCTGTGAATTTCTCAGGTTACAATCAGAAAAACAGAAAAAGTAAAAAAAAAAGTAGTCTGAGTAGTCTAATTACACACATACTTCAGTCAAAAAGAGTCGCACAACTGGTTCCCCCGACATGTACAAATGGTCGGAGATCTGGGACCACCCGACAGGCGGCCGAGGGAATGTATATGTGGGTCCGGCTGACCTGGTCCAGGTAGTACCCCCTTATGAGCAGTTAGTAGTAGTTGTGGTAGATC
>JBBPSX010000646.1:0-10896 GCA_038093815.1 Neoboletus cf. brunneissimus | reverse complement strand
TTAAACTATTACTATAAATAGCGCGTAGTTACCTGGTGTAAGGTAACTTTGATCTACACTTAACTTCGTGTCTACAAGTTCCGAGATCGCATCTCCCCGACCTCGCCTCGCTCCACTCGGCTCGATCCCTTGCCCCTTCGCTAGGAAGTAACGCCCCTTTGTCGCATCGCCACGGAGACCTAGCTCCCGGCTTCTGGAAAGTCCACTCGGGACTTAGCGGACACGAGTCGTGTCACTTGTTACGGTCAAACGTAACACCGTTGACTACTGGCTTTCACCAGTTCACCACTCGGGGCTCATAACCTGTTGAGAGGAGATCAAGTACCTCGTATAATGGGACTCAGTGCAGTAAGCACTGCACTGAGGAAGAAAGAGTCCTATGGCTACATACCTGGGATTGTCACTGAAGATTGTTGTTACAGTTCGACCAAGGATAGGGCGACCGTAGACCCGAAAGGTGAAAGCTCCTGGGGACAGGGAGATTGGAACGTCAGGAAGAGATGCGGGACGCTAGAGTGGGGACGCAGGGGAGAACAAGGATCTAAGGTCCTAGGTTCCGGTCGACTCAGGTCTTATGCCTTGTTGTCGAGTACAGGTGATGCGAAGGTGACTAGCCGGTCCAGTGACAGGCGAAGTCGGATCGCGCAAAGGTGAGCTTCAAGGAGTGGATTCGGGAAGCTAAGCTATAGTACAAGGATGTGGGCTGGTCGTTTAAATAAGGTACCCTACTGCGCACAGACCGAGTCAGATATAGCAGGTGTGGGGCAAGGGGAAGAGGTGCGCATGGTGTCCGAGCGGGGGTACTACAGCAAGGGCACGGAACGGGATGGAATGGAAGTAATAGTCGGAAATGAAGAGCGGAGATGAAAGGGGCGCTGCCCGGGGCAGAGGGGAAGGTTTGGAAAAGAACCCGGGCTAGGCTGTGTAGTTTAAGGTTTAAATGAAACAAGGCGTGACTGACCGTGACTGACGATCGCGTGAGATGTAAGAAGCATAGGTAAGGCTAAGGCAAGCGGAAGGAAAGAAAGGAAAAGACAGATGTAGGGGAGAATCGTAACACCATCCAAGATGCTTTGGGAATATAGAGCCTTCCCTTGAAGTACAACTTTCCTTCCTCAAATTTCCAGTCATTGGGGGAGGAGCGGTTAAATAGGGGTTCCTGCTCTTTCATGGCCTGAATGGCTTGTAGGACCAAAGTGTCTTTGGTGGATGACTGGACGATTTTATTGGTGATCATCAGGTCTAAGGAACAGACTTGTACATTGAAGGCCGAATCAGGGAGGATCTGGACGTGGGGGTTGTCTTTGGAAGTGTTGATATTATCCCATCATGATAGAGCATCTGCCAGGGTCATGGCAGTTCCCGGGAGGGCAACAAAGGTAAGGTTAAAGTCCTAGAGGAAGAGGAGCCAATGAGCTTGTTATCAGGAGAGCTTTTGGGGCTCTTTGAAGTGTTACGTTCCAACCGGGTAGCTGGAGACGTAGGCCTGGTAGCATCTTCTGATCGAGGAAGTCCTGATGGGGGCACCAGACAGCAGCAGAAGACAATCAAGAGGTGGACATTGGCAAAGTGCGGAGTACAGGTGCTACAACGCTAGGGGAAGTCCAGGGGTCCAAGGTACAAGAGAGGTACCAGGTGCGAGGTACTAGGGGAATACCAGGCACAAGGTGCTAGGGGAGTACCAGGCAAGACGAAGATAGGGAATAGGTGTACGAAGAGGTCCGGTATATAAGTAAGTGAATCAAGAGGAGTCCGAATGTGGGCCAAGGGTGTGGGCAAAGGGCAAGGACGTCAGAAGGATGCGCAAGCTAAAGTGCCAGGTGTGAAATAAGCAAGGGTGAGGGCCGTGTAAGCAGGGTGTTATGGTCTCAAGGGATTGAGCCTCAAACACTGGCCGGACTAACTTATGGGCGCACACCAAGACCACGCGGGGAATGATAAGAGACGAGATGGGTAATAGCCAAGTGCCAAATCGAAGCTGTTAGAGCTCCAATGATCCCACAAGGAAGAGACGTTGCTCAACCCACTAGTAAGACCTGAAAGCCAACAACAAAGTGGATTAGACTGGGGATTCCAGTCGTAAGTATCTACTTTATATATGATACAGGGATGTGCACGGACCATGCTTGGCATGGAAATAGTTACTAAGATGCTGAGTAACGTGGGAGAAAGGATGAGTAATAAGAAGCAACACATGAGAGAAGAGCGGAAATTAATAACACATGTTGGTGATGTCATGGGTCTAGACCTGATCACGTGTGTGTTCCCATGGTCATGTGCATGCATTGAGAAGAAGTAAAAGTAAAAGTTTTGTGTGAAGTGTTTAAGTAAAAAATGAAAAATAAGGTATATATTATTACACTACCCCCTCTTTAAGACTCATATTCCAGGCGAGTCCCTTGAAAGTCTGTTTCGGTAGAGTTTTCATAAGAAGAAAATAGAGAGTTAAAGTCGGAGAGTATGAGTCCGTGGAGTTTGCAAGGTGCGGAAGGGTTTTGACGATGGAAGTTGGCTACTGCATCTGGTGCAGTGTTGATGATGTCGCTCGATTCCCAAGTTCGATCAGTTTCGTCATAGCCCTTCCAATGGACTAAATACTCCAACTTCCGTCCTTTCATCCTAGAAGCTGCCACATAATCTACTTCGAATTCTTCTTCTCCTTCTTCATCAATCTCGATTGGGTCAGGAGGTAGTACTGGTTGTCCTGGGAGAGTTTCTCTATATGGTTTTACCCGAGAGATGTTGACTACTGGGTGAACTTTGACAGTTTTTGGTAGTTTAAGTTTAATGGCATTGGGAAGAACCTCTAAGATCTCATAAGGTCCTATCCATTTTTGTGTCAGCTTCTTGGCAGTGTACGGAAGTTTGAGTTTGTCCATGGAAAGCCACACTTTTTGTCCTTTTTTGTAATTCGGTGCTTCGGACCGGGTTTTATCTGCGGTGCGTTGCATCTGATCTCTAGTTTCTTCTAACACAGCTTCTACTTTTTTATGGCTTTTTCCCATTTGATTGGCGAATTCTCCTCCTAAGTTGGATGCTTTTCCTTCGAAGCCCATGCGAGGGGTGTAATTACAGGTGATAGTGAAGGGAATGGTTCCTGTGGCTGTGGTGATGGAATTGTTGTGGTGGAATTGCACCATTTTGATCCAATCCGCCCATTCTTCCTGTCGCTTTGATACATAAGCTCAGAGATACTGTTCCAATTCCTGATTTATTCTCTCGGTTTGGCCATCAGTTTGGGGGTGGTACGCGGTCGACACCTTTTGGGAAATGCCCAGAAGTTTACACAGCTGGGTGGTAAAGTCCGAAACAAATTGGGGTCCTCTATCGGAAACTATCGTAGAGGGGAGTCCATGTATGCACCAAACATTGTCTCTAAATAGAATAGCTAAGTCCTTTGAAGAAACTGTGTCATAACAAGGAATGAAAATAACTTCTTTTGAGAAGTGGTCTACCACTGCACAAATAGCTGTGAATGAATGGGAAGGTGGTAGTCCTGTTATGAAATCTACGGAAAGGGCTTCCCAGGGGTGTTTAGCCGCTGGGAGGGGCATAAGTTTGCCGGCGGGGGCCTTGGTCTTTCCTTTGGAAAGGGCGCACGCTTGGCAGCTATCTACATAGTTTTTTACATCTTTTGTTACACCAGGCCAAGAGAAATATCGTGTAAGTAAATGGATGGTATGTCCTTGTCCAGAGTGTCCTCCGATAGGGGAGTCATGGCAAATATTTAAGAGTTGAATATGTAAAGATTCTGGTATAAATATTTTGTTTTTTGCATTTTTAAAGATTTTTTGTTTTGAATTGAAAATGTAGTCATAAATAGAATCTATTCCCATGGAGTTAGATTTGGATTGTAATGTATTAAAGAAGTCTGAAGAGAGAGAAATATTGTTAATGAAGATTGATGGTGGTAGTACAGTAATGTTCGTATTGTGGTCTTGTACAGCATCCCCGTGGTCTGGTCACCGTGAGAGGGCATCGGCTCGTCCGTTGCTTGATCCGGGTTTGTATACAAATAGATAGTTAAACTCTTGCAAGAGTGCGTGCCATCGAGCCTGTCGACCAGATAGAGTTTGTGGCTTTTTCCAGTATTCAAGATTTTTGTGATCGGTCCATATCTCGAAACCTTCTCTGCTGATGAGGTAATGCCTCCACTCTTCTAGGGCTCTAATGACGGCCAAGAGTTCTTTATCGTAAATAGGATAGTTCTTTTCGGCGCTATCAAATGAATGGGATATGAAGGCGCAGGAGCGCCATAGTCCATTGTCACATTTTACCGAGAGGACTGCTCCGGTGGCTATATCCGAGGCGTCGGTCTCAACTCTCATCTCTTTATTGCGATCGGGATAGGCGAGGAGAGGAGCTTCTCAGAATTTCCCTTTAAGGGTTTGGAATGCCATTTCTTGAGCCACTCCCCATGTAAACGAGATGTCTTTCTTGGTAAGGTCGTTTAGGGGGCGTGCGATCTCGGCAAATCCTTCAATGAAGCGACGATAATAGTTACAGAGTCCAAGAAAGCCTTGCAATTGCTTCAGGCACGTGAGAGTGGGCCAATCCAGGACTCCAGACACCTTTTTCTCTTGCATCTCTACCCCCTCTTTAGATACTACCATTCCTAGAAAGTCTACTTTTTCCTTCGAGAAAAAGCACTTTTCTGGTTTTACATATAGGTCATTGTCCCTGAGCCTTCGAAGAACTTCTTTTACAAAGTCCTCATGTTCTTCGCAGCTTTTCCCTTTTGTAAATATCATACAGTCATCAATGTAGATTACGAGTACCATGTACATATCATTAAATATATTGTTCATCATTTGTTGAAAGGTAGGAGGTGAGTTGGTCATCCCGAAATACATTACTACTGGTTCATAGGATCCAATGAGGGTAATGAATGCCCCTTTCCACTCATTGCCTTCTTTGATGCATACATTGTTGTATCCCCATCACAGATCTAGCGTGGTAAAGAGATCTGTGTCCTTAAGATGATTGATCAGAGTGGAAATTAAAGGAAGTGGATAGGCATTTTTAATAGTGCCTTCGTTTAAATATTGGTAGTCCATTACTAGTCGTTTTTTACTGTCCTTTTTTGGAATAAAGAATACTGGTGCAGTTTGAGGGGATTTCCAAGGTCTAATATAGCCCTTTTTGAGTTCTTTATCAATGAACGTGCGTACTTCGTCCATTTCTTGATCTGATAAAGGAATGACTCGACCCTTTTTGGGAATAAAATCAGGTTTTAGATCGATCGCATGGTCCCAGGGTTTTCACTCTGGCATGCGTTCCAATTCCTTTTCAGAGAATACATCTAGGAACTCGTGATAGGTTTCCGGTACCTTCTCGGTTAGCCCTTCTTCTATTAAGCGAATGGAAGTGTGTTCTGATGGGACGGAAGGAGAAACAGCAATCAGTCCGTGTCCCATCATTTTGCAATAAGTAGTGCATTGTGGGAATGAAATAGTCTTGTGGACCCAGTCCACATCAGGGTTGTGGCAGTAAAGCCAATCATAGCCAATAATGAGGCGGTGAGTGCCTAGTTTGGAAATGTAGGCATCAATCACCTCTGAATGTCCTTCTACCGTAATAATTAATGTAACTCCTTTTGTGACTTGGCCTATTGCTCCTTGAGAGCCGTCGGCATTGTGCACAGTAATGGGTCGTGGGATATTGTAGTAAGGGATACCTTGTTTGATCATATATTGTTCGTCAATGAAAGGATAGGAGGCTCCAGAATCAAGAAGTGCCTGAACGTGTTGGTTACGCCATTGGCCTTCCTTCTTGACTTGGATAATAGTGTTAAGAGAAAGTTCACCACCATGTGAGAGAGTAGTATTGTTAATAGTTATTTGTTGAGGGGTTTGGTGAAAAGGTGAATTTTTGACTTGCCATACAAGGGAATCAAGCACGCTATTTTTTAATTCCGGCGCCACGCTTGTGGGAGTCGCCCTTATGGAATGAGAATTGATTGTGGCAAATATGTCATCTAGTGTACATGTAGGAAAATCGGAATCATCGCAGTCTACTAGGGTGTTTTCGTCCATAGTTTTATTGTCCATACCCAGTGTATGACTACCAAGAGAAAGAGAAGAAGAAGAAGAGAGTTCGTAGATGCCCTCATCATTTACAAACTTTGTCCTTTTAAAGTGTCCATGGCGCGATGTTTGGCCTCTGCCTCAAACTTATCCCTGTAAAAGGCTTCTGCTTCTGCTGAGACGAAGCTGCCTTGTGATGTCGCTTGTTGGGCGATCATCGGAGTAGGAATAGAGGGGAGAGGGCGACCAGTGTAGTGCTGAGCAACCTGTGCTTCAGCTAGGGGAGAGTAATACGATGAATTTGGGATGAAAGTCCCAGAGTTGTAGTCCCAGACATATTGTTGCCAGGTTTGGGGACGAGGAGTCCAGCGGTTGGGGTTAGTCGGGCAATTAGGCCAGATATGGCCAACCTATTGACACCCATAGCACGTGCAGTTGTCGGGATGCGAAGGCGGAGTGGTTTGTTGGACACTAATGTCCATGGGTGCTCCTCTTCCTGGTTGGATGCCGGTAGGAGTGAAGCGCTGATTATGCCCAGCATGAGGCATTGATGGTGGTTGGCTGTTAGGCCGATGCGGAGGAGGCGGGTAAAAATGTTGGCCCTGGGGCTGCGGGGGAGGACGTGGGAAAAAGGAACGAGCTGGGGGGCCTCGTTCTATGGCCATTTGTTCATAGGAGCGACCAACTTTCCTATATTGTTCCAATAGATCATGGAACTGAGAGGCGGAACCATTTAACTCTTGTTGTTGGTAGATCCTGAAGTCTACTGCCTTCTTTAGTAGACTAACAGAGTGATGGTTGTCGACATTGGCCTCTTTTACCAGGATCTCGTATTCTTGGAGGAAGATGTCGATCGACTTCCTGTTTTGTCGAAGAGCTTCTAAGCGTTTTAGGGCCTCGTGTTCCAGAACGTCTATTCGGAAGTAGGCCTTGATGCTTGCCTGAATGTCTGTCCAACTTGGCCAAGCCTTGTCCCCTAATCTTCCTTTTGGTACAAGAGTCTCGGGGTGGATTTCTTGTTTGTCCTTGTTTTCCAAAAACATTTCGATGGATAGCTGTGCGAAGCTGGCCGCCTTATCTTCTAGGCGAGAGAGTACGGCAATGGCTCGGAGTTTATCTGATTTCCACTCTTGGCATTCTACCCAAAGCCGTAACTTTACCCACCAAAGGTGGAAAGTCTTCCTATCCCTATCCCATGTTCTGGGGTCCTTTACTCTTTTTGTAACATTGTCTTTTTCTTTCTCCAAATTCAAATCGGCAATTCTTCTAACCAGGTCATCCAAAGTATCGGGGTCCATCTTGATGAGTCCTTACTGTCTAGTATCTTCCAACCAGACTCTGGGGACTTTGCAAACGATGCGACGTAAAAAGTATTTCCTACTACGGAGGTAATATCTCCTTCTCCGGTAGGTTTCGTAACAAGTTCTCTGGGGGCCGCAGCGACCAGGAACAAAACTACACATAAACTAGGTAATTGTGATAATGACACTCTACCTCTCGAATCACTTCGAGGACTAACAGAACGAGATAGTCTCAGCCATAACCCTATGGCAGGGGCTACGTCGACCTTCGCAAACAGAGCACGACCTCTGTGCGGGTATCACCTCAAAGGAGGGAGATAGAAGGTTGGTAACTACTGATTCTAATCTCTGCTTCTCAGGCAGTCCCCTAAAAGCGGCAGGGGTAAAAGAATTGAAAGTGATGAAGTGAAGTCCTTTGGCCCTAGGATCCGGGCAGTGTACTAGCAGTCTAATCCAAGTGTTATGGTCTCAAGGGATTGAGCCTCAAACACTGGCCAGACTAACTTATGGGCGCACACCAAGACCACGCGGGGAATGATAAGAGACGAGATGGGTAATAGCCAAGTGCCAAATCGAAGCTGTTAGAGCTCCAATGATCCCACAAGGAAGAGATGTTGCTCAACCCACTAGTAAGACCTGAAAGCCAACAACAAAGTGGATTAGACTGGGGATTCCAGTCGTAAGTATCTACTTTATATATGATACAGGGATGTGCACGGACCATGCTTGGCATGGAAATAGTTACTAAGATGCTGAGTAACGTGGGAGAAAGGATGAGTAATAAGAAGCAACACATGAGAGAAGAGCGGAAATTAATAACACATGTTGGTGATGTCATGGGTCTAGACCTGATCACGTGTGTGTTCCCACGGTCACGTGCATGCATTGAGAAGAAGTGAAAGTAAAAGTTTTGTGTGAAGTATTTAAGCAAAAAATGAAAAATAAGGTATATATTATTACACAGGGCAAAGGGGAATACTACAGCATGACGTCGGTAGACGCATGACTAGGGCGAGGGGTGTGCAGATAGCACTGATGGTAAGGTAAATGAAAGGGGGCAAGGTGAATAAGAACAAAGGGAAAGTGTATGAGGGCACCAGGGGGAGATCCTGGGCAGATGTAAGGACAAAGGACGGTGATGGGGAAGATCCCCAGATGTGACCGGTGAAGGTCCAAGGTGACAGGAAAGGAGGGTGTTCCTGGGTAGGCACAGGAACGGGTCTATGGCAGAGGGTGGAATGAAGGAGGTAACTCGGAGTGGGGACGAGGATGGAGGACGAAGGGTCCGAGTGGTGTCTAGTCATAAGACCAAGCAAGGGGGCCATGTTAGGGACGAGGATGGCCTCCCTCGGCGAGGAGGGACGAGGATGAGGGGTGAGGTACAAGTGTACGGACGGTTCTCACAGGTGTGAGACAGGGGCTGAGCCGAAAAAGGGATAGGGGCTAGGCGAGTTGTAACATTAGCTCCCGATTACGGTTGAGACACCATCGAAGACCAAACCCAAAATGGGGTGGAGAGGGGCAAGGGCGAGGGGCGAAGACAACAAATGTGTGTATCTTCCAGCAGACTGGAAGCCGAAGAGTCCAAGAGCGAAGACGAGGGGTGGCATAGGTTTTTTGTTAATTTCTAAGGCAAAGAACGTGTGTACCTTCCAGCAGAGTGGAAGCCAAGGAGTCGGAGGGACAAAGAGAGGACCTTCCAGCAGACTGAAGGTCAAGGCATAGATGGGGACGAGGGGCGAGGATGAAGACGAGGGCATGGGGTGGCCACGTAACATGCCAACCGAAGTTGGTATGAAGCCCAAGGAGGGTGCTTCCATGGGGTTACCGATCGAGCCAAGGAGGGGGGTGACCATATGAGGTCCAAAGTGTGGCCGCTAAGCCCAAGGATGTCAAGTTACTAGTGCACCGGTGTGAGCCGGGAGAGGTAGACAAGACGGGGACGAAAGACATAAATGCCAAGGTTGAATCAAGGTGACAGGGGGTGCTCCCATGAGGTTACCAATCGAGCCAAAGGGTGGGACAAGCATGGGGGGTGCCGGTGAAGGCGGAGACCAGGGGTGACTAGAACGGGCCGGTGAAGGCGCAACTAGACAAGCAGTTTAAACTCATGCCAAGGAGTTGGGGGAGGGGCGGGGCCGGGGTAGGGGACGAGGGACAAGAGAACAATACCGAGGTACTAGTACACAGTTGTGATCCTGGAGAGGTACGCACAGTGACAAGGGTGGGGTCCAAGGACAAAGAGTCTAGAGGTCAGATGCTCAAGGTCGGGGACAAAGGTGCAAAGACACAGAGGGCAAAGGTCGATGCAAGGACAAGACAGTTTACCCTCGTGTCTGGGAGGTGGCAAGACAATGACAAAGGCAAAAGGCGAGGGTCAAGGCTTGGGATAGACAGTTTAGACTCCTGTCCAGGAGTTACAAGGGCTAAGATCGCAGAAGGGCCAAGGATCGAAGCAGGGATAAGCAGTTTAGGCTTGTGCTTGGGAGCCTGGGGAGGGGTGGGAATGCTGGACAAGGTGGAAAAAGATGGGGAGACAAGGACGAGCTGGAAAAACAAAATTCGCCTCATTTCTGAGAGCTCCTATGCTGAGACGGAGAGTACGAGAGATACTTGCTGCGTGCCACGCACTGGCAAGATATCCTCCAAGTTCTCCTTTCGCATCTCGTTCGGGCCTCGCTCGCTTGCTCGGGCGACACTTGCTCTCCTCTCTCAGCCCATATGGTGGGTGCTTCTCGTGTGCTACTCGCACACTCACCTTCCAGATAAAAACTTTTGGCAGGGGAAGACAAAAGTACCCTTGGCCCCCAAGGGGTAGAGTCCGATGGGGAGGGGTGGGGCCGTGGGATGGAGGTAATAATGACAAGGAAATTACGAGGGGTGGGGTAAAAATTTTCTGGGGTTTTCGAGGGCAAAGATGGTGATGTAGCTAGTTTGGGCTGGTGATGACTCACCCACGGCGCAAACATTAGCTATAGATACATGGGAGGGATGCATAGGGTGGCTAAGAAAGCCCAAGGATGTGACCGACAAGGTCCAAGGTGGTGGCCGAAGAGGCCCAAGGTGGTGCCCGAGTAGAGGGCCAAAGGTGGTGACGTAAAGCCCAAAGTGGTGACATAGGTGGGGGTGGAGCATAGGGGTGGCCGGTAAGGCCCAGGGTCAACAGTAGATGGTCGTATCTAATGCGGACCCAGAGTTCGAGACGAGAGGGCGGGGTGGGGCATAGACGGTGGCCAAATAGGCCCAGGGCGAGCGGAGAACAAGACATTGTCCCAAGCTCGCCCAGGAACGAGGCGGGGGTCAGGAGATGGCCAAGGAGGCCCAGGGTCGGCAGTAGATGATGGCTCGTCTCCAGCAGGTCCAGGGATTGTTACGTTCCAACCGGGTAGCTGGAGACGTAGGCCTGGTGGCATCTTCTGGTCGAGGAAGTCCTGACGGGGGTGCCAGACAACAGCAGAAGATGATCAAGGGATGGACATTGGCAAGGTGCGAAGTACAGGTGCTACAACGCTAGGGGAAGTCCAGGGTCCAAGGTGCAAGGTACTAGGGAAATACCAGGCAAGATCAAG
>JBBPSX010000645.1:0-10914 GCA_038093815.1 Neoboletus cf. brunneissimus | reverse complement strand
CCACCTACATTGCCAAATTTCGAGGAAAAGTCCAGCAAGCTGCTGTTAAAGATGACAACGTCCTTATTGGATATTTTGCCACAGGAATTCCCACCTCCATGATAAGACGAATCATGGCCCTCGACACCGTTCCCACCACCATTACCAATTGGTACTCTAAGGCCGTCCACTTCCAAACCCAATGGGAGCAAGCCGACGAGATCGCCAAACGAAACCTACAGCCTATGCACCAGATTTACCAGTCCTTCTCCTCCTCTCCCACCTCCAAGAAAGACCCCAATGCGATGGACACCTCGGCCATCAAGAAGCAATGTGTTATGATTTTCCTTAGTTCGCGGTACCCGGCCCGGCTCTCCCGTATCCGGCCCCCGGCTACACCTCATTTTCCATTCCCGGTCTCGCCCAGACCTCCCTACGACTGTGTTCCTGATCGTCGCCCTGAGCACGGCTCTTCCCGGTCCTCTCGGCTATCCCCGGCCTCATGTCTTCCCCCTTGTCATCGCCCCTTGGCTGTATTACCACCGCAGTGTCGCACTGCACGTCTCGGTATTTATTCGCAGTCTCAGTCTCTCTACTTCTCCCGCGATCCTCTGTGGTCTATTGATCCCGGTTGATCGCCTTCTCATTGGCTCGGTTCCTATCTATCCTCGCTGGCTTTCCCCTCGACTCTTACTATAGATTCCTGGCTGGTATATTGTTCCCTATTGCCTCCTATTGGTGCCAGTTACCTTATACGGACTCTTCCCCACGGGCACACAGGTCCTCTCCCGAGTTATATATATATAGTCCCACCTTATGTGGATGTATCTTAACTTAGATCTGATCCAAAGTACCTAGCTTCAAACTCTTGGCAGAGAACCTTCTCAGTCAACTAGAGCCGAAGTGACATCACCTCTAGTTCCCCTCCTGTTGGTCGGAAGGAACCCACGTGCCCGGACAGGACTGTACCCCTATCTCGCCTCGGACGCTGAGACCGCTCTTTGTCGAGTGTTCAGTTGCTGGGTGCAAGATCTACTTATTGCGCTCTCATCGGTTGAGCTTTAGCCGGCCGACACGAACGTAACACAATGCATCGAGAAGAAGCTCTGCTTCCACTGCTGCAAACTGGGCCACGGGTCTGTCCAATGCCCCCACTTCACCTCCCCTCACAAACAGGTGAACGCTGTAGCCGAGGAAACCAAGGACAAGGGTAAGGGGAAGGGGAGGGACGACGTCCCAAACTTGATAGACTGTGAGGACGACGAAGAAGACATCCCGACCATGCGTCGGATCCACTACACCTCCTTGGGTTTTTAAATGGGGAAGCAGCTTCGACACCTCCTTCCCCTACTTCCTCCTGTGCCTCTGTACTAGTACGAGATATTTCTAAGAAAATGCAAATCTCCGTCCAAGTAATCGTACCCTCACACACCCTGAAAGCCGTCAACACTTGAGCCCTCATAGACAGTGGTGCAGACATCTCCTGCATCGACTGGGACTTCATCCACAAGCACCACCTCCCCATCTGGCGTCTCAAAGAACCCATCCTTGTCCGAAATGTCAATGCTGTTATGAGTTCACACTCATAATGCTTTACTTTCCTTTTCCTCACCCCGCTTCACTAACTTCTAATCTTTCTTACTTTATCTTATCTCTTTTACCTTAGCACATTCTGATCACGTGACCCTCCCACGATCACGTGCTCATCCATTCCCTTACATCACATGACTCCTCTTTCCACGGTCACCTGATACTTACTTTATCTTATCACCCCTCCCCCTATCTCCTCGGCCATGACTTAGTCCACCATCGGCCTAGACCTTACCATTTCCCCTGACGTACTTCTATTCCCACTCCCACACTTATATCTGTTCTCCTCTTACTCATCTTTCCCATACTACGTCATACCCTACACCCCATACTTACTATCTTCGGTCGTTTACACTCACACACAGCTTGGTCCGTGCCCCATGTACAATAGTATATAATACACCTCTAGACGACCTTAGAACCCCAGTTCTAAGATAGTCGTCTAGACCTTGGATACTCACACGAGTAGTACTCCTAAGACGAGCATTCAAGATCTCGGTAGCTCCCGCTACAGTGAGTCTAGGATCATTAGGATCTCATAGCTAACATTTGGCTATTACCTTCTGCGAGTTCTCCCTTACCTCAAACTACGTCTTATCATCAAACTTCTTCTATTTGGGTTTGCATTCCAATTCTTCGTCTTCGCCTTCACGCCTGATCGCTTAGACTCACAACAGATGCCTCATACAATAAAGACAGGGTGATTAAATTCACAGCTGATCTCTTCGTCAACATCGAAGGAATCGCCCAGCGAGTGACCTTCCATGTTATGAACTGTGGACACGAAAACCTCATCCTCGGCCTTCCTTGGCTTTGCTCCACCAACCCGACCATCGACTGGGCCACCCCCAGTATCTGGCTTGACGAATCCATCGACCTGAACCCCCTCGTCTTCAAAGACACATCCACACCACACCCTCTGAAGATTCCCACCTCTATTCCTACCTCGACTACCTCCCCGAGAACGAGTGGATCAGAGCCACCTACACCGAATATGCTGTCAACCGCATCCTCAAATGTGGCTCCCGTTTCATCTCCCGGGACTCCCTCCTCGTCCGAAAACTAACCACCGCAACCGACCTTGCCATTGCAGCTGAAGCGGCAAAGAAACCCGTCACCCTTCCCTTGGAATATTCCCAATTCGCGTCTGTCTTCAATGAAGAAGCAACCACCATGCCCCCATACCGCCCCTATGACCATGAGATCAACCTCGATGAATCTTTCGCCCCAAGGATTGCCAAAGCCTACCCTCTCGCTCTGGAGGAATGGCTCACAGCAGAAGCCTTCCTAGACGAAAACCTTAAAATCAGGAAGATCCGCCCATCGAACTCCCCTCAGGCTTCTCCCTTCTTCTTCGTAAAAAAGAAGGATGGTTCTCTTCGCCCCTGCCAAGACTACCGTTACCTAAACGAGCATACAATCCGTGACGCCTACCCCCTTCCATTAATATCCGACCCCATTGACAAACTCTGCGGCTCTCGGCTCTACACCAAATTTGATGTGTGATGGGGGTATAACAATGTCCGAATTAAAGACGGACACCAGTGGAAAGGGGCCTTTATTACCCACAAGGGCCTCTTCGAACCAACCGTCATGTTCTTCGGCATGACCAACTCCCCCACTACCTTCCAGCAGTTCATGAACGATTCCTTTTCCGACATGATCGCCGAAGGATGGCTTGTCATCTATATGGACGACCTCCTTATCTTTTCCCCCGATGCTAAGACACACGAAGAGCGTACCAAACACGTCCTCCAGCGGATGACTGAACTGGACCTCCACTTGAAGCTCAAAAAGTGCACCTTCACCGCTGAGGAGGTCGAATACCTTGGCATGATTGTCAAGCCAGATCAAATCACCATGGACCCAGTCAAACTTGAAGGCATCTCTGCGTGGCCCCAACCCACCAATGTCAAAGGGGTCTGCTCTTTCCTCGGCTTTGCCAACTTCTACCGCCGGTTCATTCCCCACTACTCTAACATCACCCGTCCTCTAATTGACCTTACCAAGAAAACTACCAAATGGGACTGGTCCCCCTCTTGCCAGGCGGCCTTCCAACAGCTCCAACAGCTCTTCCTTGAGCAACCCATCCTCCACCTCCCTGACCTATCTGCCCCTTTTGCCATCGCCACCGACACCTCAAAGTACGCCTCCAAAGCCATCCTCCTCCAAACCGACTTGAATGGCGACTGGCACCCCTGCTCCTACCTCTCTCAGTCATTCATCCTGGCCGAACGCAACTATGACATTTACGACCGAGAGCTCCTCGCTGTCATTCGCGCCCTTAAAGCCTGGCGCCACTACCTTCATGGCTCTCCTTTCCCTGTCCAGGTCTTCACCGACCACAAGAACCTTACCTACTTCTGTTCCCCCCAGACCCTTAATCATCGGCAGGCGTGCTGGCTCCTTGACCTCGCGGACTTTGATCTTAAGATTGTCCACATTCCCGGCTCCCACCTTGCAGGCCCTGATGCTCTCTCTTGACGACCCAATCACCTTCCCACCTCCACCGACAATGAGGGCATCACCTGTTACGATCCTCCCCTACATCTACCTTTTCTCCTCTCCTTTTCTCTTTCTTCCCTCGCCTTAGTCTTACCTATGCTTCTCACACCTCACGCGTTCGTCAGTCACGGTCAGTCACACTTCTTTTCATTTAAACCTTAAAGCCACACAGCCTAGCACGGGTTCTTTTCGAACCCTTCCCCTCTGCCCCGGGCAGCGCCCCCTTCATCTCCGCTCTTCATTTCCGACTACTACCTCCGTTCCATTCCATTCTGTGCCCTTGCTGTAGTACCCCTGCTTGGACACCATGCGCACCTCTTTCCCCTTCACCCTGTACCTACTATTCCTGACTCGGTCTGTGCGCAGTAGGGTACCCTATTTAAACGACTAGCTCGTGTCCTTGTACTGTAGCTTAGCTTCCCGAAATCTACTCTCGATAAGCTCATCCTTGCGCGATCAGCCCTTCGCCTGTCACTGGACTGGCTAGGACCTTCGCATTCCTTGTACTCGGCAACAAGGCCTTAGACCTGAGCTGATTAAGACCTCGGACCTTAGATCCTCGTCTTCACCTGCGCTCCTCCCACCTTCGTACCTCTGTGTTTTTAGCCTGAGTGTTACATTCG
Organism: Neoboletus cf. brunneissimus; assembly: GCA_038093815.1. NCBI lineage: Eukaryota > Fungi > Basidiomycota > Agaricomycetes > Boletales > Boletaceae > Neoboletus > Neoboletus cf. brunneissimus. The sequence goes on along the minus strand of JBBPSX010000645.1, from coordinate 6,217 downwards.
CGTCAGCCGGCTAATGCTTGACCAACGTTCGCGTAATAAGTAGATCGAGACCCAGCAACTGAACACTCAGCAAAGAGCGGTCTCAGTGTCCGAGGCGCGATAGGGGTACAGTCCTGTCCGGGCAATCGAGGGGTTCCTTCCGACCAACAGGAGGGGAACTAGAGGTGATGTCACTTCGGCTCTAGTTAACTGAGAAGGTTCTCTGCCAAGAGTTCGAAGCTAGGTACTTTGGATCAGATCTAAGTTAAGATACATCCACATAAGGTGGGACTATATATATAACTATGAAGAAGACCTGTGTGCCCGTGGGGAAGAGTCCGTAAAAGGTAACCGGTACCAATAGGGAGCAATAGAGCAGGGAAATACCAGCACTGGGGTCTATAGTAAGAGTCTGTGGAAAGCCACTGAGAATAGATAGGAACCGAGCCAATAGAAGTGCGATCAACTGGGATCAATAGACCACAGAGGATCGCGGGAGAAGTAGAGAGACAGAGACCGCGAATAAATACCGAGACGTGCTGTGCGACACAGCGGTGGTAATACAGCCGAAGGGCGATGATGAGGGAAAGGCATGAGGCTGGGTTTAGCTGAGAGGACCGGGAAGAGCCGTGTTCAGGGGTGACGAACAAGAACACAGTCGTAGGGAGGTCTGGGCGAGACCGGGAATGGAAAATGAGGTGTAGCCGGGGGCCGGATACGGAAGAGCCGGGCCGGGTACCGCGAACCAAGGAAAATCATAACACTGAGCTACTACCTTCGGGTCTACGGTCGCCCACCTCTGGTCGAACCGTAACATCACCCTCCTCCCCCCCTCGCTCTTCATCCACCTAATTGACATCGCCCTCTCTGACCACATCAAATCTGCCTCGGCGGACAACCCCTGCGCCCTTCAAGCGCTCCAATCCCTCTCCCTTGACACCCCAGCCTTTCTTCGCTCCCACACCTCCCCCTGGCAATTACTCCATGGTGTTCTTACTTATAACAGTCGCATCTACATCCCCGCCAACTCCTCCCTCCGTTGTTCCATTCTCCAATGCTGCCATGACCACGCCTGCTCTGGCCACCCTGGCTACCTTAAAACTCGCCAACTCATCGCCTCCGAATTCTGGTGGCCCGACCTCGCCTCCTATGTTCGCCACTATGTCAAAGGCTGCACCACCTGTCAGCAAAACAAGTCCAACACACACCCCTCCATACCCCCACTCACCCCAATCCGCTCGACCTGCACCCACCCCTTTCAGCAAATCTCTTGCGATCTCATCACCGACCTCCCCCTATCCGGGGGCTTTGATTTTCTCCTGGTTGTGGTTGACCATGGGCTTACTAAGGGGGTGATTCTCTGTCCCACCAACAAAACCATAACCGTGAAAGGCATCGCCATCCTCTTTTTCCTCTCAGTTTACAAACGCTTCGGTCTTTTTAACAAGGTCATCTCTGATCAGGGACCTCAGTTTGCCTCAGCATTCACCAAAGAACTCGGGAAACTCCTTAACTACAACCTCACCCTCTCCACCGCCTATCACCCTCAAACAGATGGGGAAACCGAACATGTCAACCAGGAGGTTGAGACCTACCTCCGGATCTTTTGTGGAGCCCACCCCACAACCTGGGCTGACTCGATTGCCAATGCTGAATTCGCCCACAACCACTGCCCCCATTCTGTCACAAACCAATCTCCGTTCTACCTCATGATGGGCTATGAACCCCGTGCCCTACCCTCGGTCATCTCCGAGACCGCCCTACCCGCAGTCGCCTCCTGCATCAAGAACTTGACAGCTGCCCGTGATGAGGCCCTAGCAGCCCATGAACTAGCATGCCAAGTAATGACGTCACGCAACCGGAGGAAGTTTAAACCTTTCAAGAAGGGAGATAAGGTTTGGCTCGAAGCCCGCAATTTGAAACGATCAGTCGTCAACCCCAAATTCACACCTAAACAGGAAGGACCCTTCATCATTACCAAAACCCTTTCCCCTATTGTCTACCGCCTCCACATTCCCCCTACCTGGAAAATACACCCTGTATTCCATGCCTCTCTGCTAACCCCATGCAAGGAGTGTTACAACTCACCTAGCCCCTATCCCTTTTTCAGCTCAGCCCCTGTCTCACACCTGTGAGAACCACCCGTACACTCATACCTCGCCCCTTGTCCTCGTCCCTCCTGGCTTTAGGAGACCATCAACGTCCCTAATGTGACTCCTTTGCTTGGTCTAACGACCTGACACCACTCGGACTCTTCATCATCCATCCTCGTCCCCACTCCGAGTTACCTCCTCCGCCCTACCCTCCGCTATAGACCCATTCCTGTGCCTATCCAGGAACGCCCTTCTTCCCCGTCACCTTGGACCTTCACCGGTCACATCTGGGGATCTTCCCCATCACTGTCATTTGTCCTTGTATCTGCCCAGGATCTTCCCCTGGCACCCTCGTACGCTTTCCCTTCGTTCTTATTCACCTTGCTACTCTTCATTTACCTTACCACCGGTGCTATCAGCATACCCCTTACCCTAGTCATACGTCCACCAACGTCATGCTGTAGTATTTCCCCTTCGCCCCGCTTATGCGGCCCCACCCTCGCTTGTTTCACACCTGGCACTTTAGCTTGTGCGTCCTTTTGACGGCCCTGCCCTTTGCCCTTATCCTAGGCCCACATTCGGGCTCCTCTTTATTCATACACTTATATACTGGACACCTTAGCATACTTATTCCCTATCTTCGTCTTACCTGGTACCTCCCTGTACCTTGTACCTATGGGCTTCCCCTAGCATTGTAGTCCCTATACCTTGCACCTCGTCCAATGCCCATCCCTTTGATGATCTTCTACTGCTGTCTGGCGCCCCCGTCAGGACTTCCTCAACTAGAAGATCCTACCAGGTCTACGTTGCCAGCTACCTGGTTGGAACGTAACAGGAAGGGGTGGTCGAGTGACAGCAGGTGGGTGGTGTGAAGTGGACGAAGAGGGGGTGGGGATGGGAAAGACGGGTTGAGTGGCGATTGGTGTGGGGGAGGGCGGGGTGGGTTCTCGAGGGAGGGAGAGTTGGGTGGAGAGTTGATGACTTAGGAGGAGGCTGGAATGTTCCTGTTACGGTTTGACCAGAGGTGGGTGACTGTAGACCCAAAGGTGATAGCTCAAGCCTAAGGCGTAGGGGTACAGAGGTTGGGATGCAGGGGAAGGTGAGGATCGGAGGTCCAAGGCCTTGATCGACTCAAGTCTAAGGCTGTGTTGTCGAGCACGAGGGATGCGAAGGTCCTAGCCGGTCCAGCGACAGGCGAAGGGTTGATCGCGCAAAGGTGAGCTTATTGAGAGTAGATTTCGGGAAGCTAAGCTAGGGTACAAGTGTGCTAGCTAGCTGTTTAAGTAGTGTACCCTACTGCACACAGACTGAGTCAAGAAAGGTAAGTACAGGGCGAAGGGGAGGGGGTGTGCATGGTGTCCAAGCGGGGGTACTATAGCAAGGGCACGAAATGGAATGGAACAGGAGCTATAGTCGGAAATGAGGAGCGAAGATGAAAGGGGTGCTGCCTGGGGTGGAGGGGAAGGGTTTGAAAAGAACCCGGGCTAGGCTGTGTGTTTTAAGGTTTAAATGAAAAGGGGCCGTGACTGACCGTGACCGATGGGGTGTAAGATGTAAGAAGCATAGGCGAGACAGAGGCAAGTCAGAAGGATGGGAAGTAAGACGTAAGAAGCATAGGCGAGACAGAGGTAGGTTAGAAGGAAAAAGGTAAACGAGGCAGACGTGGAAGGGAATCGTAACAAAAGGTGAAGATGAAAAGGGGCGCTGCCTGGGGTAGAAGGGAAAGGTTCGGAAGAGAACCCGGGCTAGGCTGTGTAAGTTTAGGTTTTAGGGTGAAAAGGGCACCAACAGAGACCAGTGATGAGTCATGATACGATGAGTCACGGTGTGACAAGTCAAAATAGAAGGCATAGGTGAGGGGAACGTATTGTAGAGTGGAAAAAGAGTAGACGTATCAATGAATTGTAACACTCTCCATGCCTGTGCTCGCTTAGGAGCACAGCTCCAGTTACATCTTTCTCCAGACTTTTACCAATCCACTTAATCCTTTGTTACAAATCCTATGTAACTTCAAGTATATAAACTCCTAGTACTCCTGTACTTAGCCTCCAGTCTGAATATTAACTTAGTCTCACTCCTGACCTCTGAATTCAAGTCTCTAAGACTCTTCTCTGTCTTCTCTTGACTTGGTACTTCAAAAGTACCTTAAAGTCTCTCTCACTCCAACACTCCGAAATCAGGACCACCAGGACTCTCACAAGGGCGCACCACATACAGTGAAGCCAAGTCCTGCCCCCAACAACTCCAGTGTTCCAGAGTTAACATCCGGAGTGACCTGGACTTAACAGCCAGAAATGAAATGGATTAGACTGGGGATTCTGTTATATTCAAACCCGGGTAGGCCCAAGACGTAGACCAGTAAGTGTCTTCTTATCAAGGAAGTCCTAACAGGGGTGCCAGATGATGGAAGAAGACGATCAAGGAGGTTTCATAGGCAGGGTGTGCAAGTACAAGGTATAACAGTAAGGACAAGGTACAAGTTCAGGGGAAGAACCAGTAAGCTGAAGCCAAAGTACAAGTGTACTGAGAGGTCCAGTATATAAGTAAGTGAATCAAGAGGAGCCTGAATATGGGCCAAGGGTGTGGGCAAAGGGCATGGATGTCAAAAGGACATGCAAGCTAAAGTGCCAGGTGTGAAATAAGCAAGGGTAGGGGTCACATAAGCAGGACAAAGGGGAAATACTACGGCATGATGTTAGTAGACACATAACTAGGGCAAGGGTGTGCAGATAGCACCAGTGGTAAGGTAAATGAAAGTCTACAAGGTGAATAAGAACAAGGGAAAGCATACGAGGGTGCCAGGGGAAGATCCTGAGCAGATACGAGGACAAATGACAGTGATGGGGAAGATCCCCAGATATGACTGGAGAAGGTCCAAGGTGATGGGAAGTAGGGGCGTTCCTGGATAGGTACGGAAATGAATCTATGGCGGAGGGTAGGACAGAGGAGGTAATTCAGAGTGGGGATGAGGGCAGAAAATGAAAGGTCCAAGTGATGTCTAGTTGTAAGACCAAGCAAGGGGGTCATGTTAAGGACGATGACGGCCTCCCTAGGTGAGGAGGGACAAGGACAAGGGGCAGGGTACAGGTGTACAGACATTGCTCACAGGTGTGAGACAGGGGTTAGAGCCAAAAAAGGGATAGGGGCTAGGTGAGTTGTAACAGATTCCAGTTGCAATGTGTCTACTTTATATATGGTACAAGAGTGCACACAGATCATGCTTGGCATGGGAATAATTACTAAAGTGCTGAGTAAGGTGGGAGAAAAGATGAGTCATAAGAAGCAACACGTGAGAGAAGAGTGGAAATTAATAACATGTGTTGATGACATTATGGGTCTAGACCTGATTATGTGTGTGTTTCCATGGTCACATGCATGCATCGAGAGAAAATGAAAGTAAAGTGATAAGTGAAATGCTAACTTGAAAATTTGAAAAATAAGGTATATATTATTACACTACCCCCTCTTTAAGACTCATATTCCAGGCGAGTCCCTTGAAAGTCTGTTTTGGTGAAGTTTTCATAAGAAGAAAAGAGAGAGTTAAAATCAGAAAGTGTGAGTCCACGGAGTTTGCGAGGTGCAGAAGGGTTTTGGTGATGGAAATCGGCTACTGCATCTGGTGCAGTGTTGACTATATCACTCAATTCCCAAGTATGATCAGTTTCATCATAACCCCTCCAATGGACTAGGTATTCCAACTTCCGTCCTTTCATCCTTGAAGCTGCTATGTGATCTACTTCAAACTGTTCTTTTCCTTCTTCATCAATCTCGATTGGGTCAGGACAGAGTACTGGTTGTCCTGGTAGTGTTTCTCTATATGGTTTTACCTGAGAGATGTCGACGGTAGGGTGAACTTTGACTGTTCTGGGTAGTTTTAATTTGACTCCATTAGGAAGGACCTCTGAGATCTCATAGGGTCCAATCCATTTTTGAGTCACTTTCTTGGTGGTGTACGGAAGTTTAAGTTTTTCTGTGAATAACCACACTTTTTGTCCCTTTTGGTATTTGGGTGCTTCAGACTGGGTTTTATCTGTGGTGCATTGCATCTGTTCTCTAGTTTCTTCTAACGCTGTTTCTACCTCCTTATGACTTTTTCCCATTTGGTTGGCAAATTCTCCTCCTAGGTTGGATGCTTTTCCTTTGAA
>JBBPSX010000644.1:0-10918 GCA_038093815.1 Neoboletus cf. brunneissimus | reverse complement strand
CCATATGTGAGATTGTACTTCTCCTCACCCAGTCCTCCGTGGTATATGCCAATCAGCTCGTTACCTCAACCCCTCAAAACACAACCGCGATTCCGTACCAACACAATCTGAACTATTGGGTGACACTCTTCATCGAACTAGAAGAGTGGGGATTTCAGACCGCCAGAGTGAATTCTCTAGGAAATATGCTCACGTCGCTGTTGACTGCTGGACCGACATCCTTCTCTGAGGCACCGGTCCAGAGTTACCAGTTGTTCTTGGTGAGTGTTACTCCGGGTACATGGTTACGAAACGTTCAAAAAGACTACTCTAGCAGGAGTATTGGAAGGGCGTAGTTGAAGCCATGGGGACTGTGAGTGTAGTCTCGCTTCGCGTTCAATACTCATCATGGAGTCATCCTGCTGACATATTGTATGAAGGCGCTCCGTTCTGGATACACGGCATATCCACAAAACGTGAGCTCTTTGCGAACACCCATAAGTGGAACCCAGAACATCTCTACTATGGGATGGTCCTTTGATAAGGATGCGCGGGCCTATGCGCTTATTCCCATCACTATAGCTGCAGTCATGACCTTTGGTGCGATCTCGTTCGCCCTTTACCACATTCACCGATTCGAACGATGGGAGGGGAGACAGGAGACAGGACTCTTGGAGAATGCTGCATATGGCGATCAGCTAGGGTGCTTGGTAGTGCCTCACACACCAATCAGGACATTCGACGTGTCGGATCCTACCCACCTCATTGTGGCATCGGCGGTGCAACGGATTGAGGGTAGGTACTGGGAACATCACGAAGAAGCAGTAGTGTTTTTCCGGCTGGAACGATAGGTGGCGCTCTCGCAGGTCGAGTTGTCTTTCACCATGAGGTCTGGAGACGTGTTAGAATGCTACGGGATCAATTTTTAAGGATGATTGGTAGTTTAGTAGATCACATGTCTAATTATTGGTTCTACATATACGTGCTAATGGTGTTCGGGTTACTATAGGGTACAGTGACCAATGTCGAAGGCATAAGTTAAGTGTCACCAATTCTGGAAAGTTGGAAATAGTTGTGCAATTACACTGGTGGATATGTAGTATGTTCCGAGTCATAATGCATAATGTCTGGAGCGATGAAAGTTGACGTTGATGCACTATGAGATTTATGCAATATGAGAGTGCATTTCGGCTGCCAGTGGGAGAGGGATCAATCGATCGAGTGCAATCCCCTGATGCTATGGGCATTATGAGCTAGTATGCACACATTACCATAGAAACAGCTGGACTTGTAACGAGTAGCAACCCATACCAAGGTGGCGTGACAAGAATATATACAAACCCTTTACTTACCTTGACTACCGGTACCTACAGTACAGCTGAAACCCTAACTACAGCTGACAGTACTAGCCATCAAAAAAACCCTACCTACTCGCAAGTGGTACCGTACCTGTTATTAGAGGATGAGATGATGATGGATGATGGACTCCAGAAGGAAAGGGGCCAACAGCACACAAAAGAGGGAGAAGGGTGCATTGGCAGTTGTAATTTTACCAAGTCCCAGCATTTGGTGTGCCCGAATCAATCTGACTGCTTGTCAACACCATACCCTTTTTTATCTTTCTGTGTGTACTGCTGCCTCTTGTAGGTGGTTTGCTGCGGGCAACACAGGAATACAAGATTTGATGAGTTGTGAGATCTTTATAATATAATATGATGAATGAGATGAGAAAGTTTCAGTCGTTTGTCATGTGTCTTGGGCTTCAAGCTGGGGAAAGGATGTCGATGTAATATTATATACCTTATTTTTCATTTTTTAACTTTAAACACCATACACACCTTTCACCTTCACTCTCACTCAATGCATGCACATGACCATGGGAACACACACGTGATCAGGTCTAGACCCATGACATCATCAACATGTGTTATTAATTTCTGCTCTTCTCTCACGTGTTGCTTCTTTCTTACTCATCTTTCCCACATTACTCATTATCATTCGTAATAATTCCCATGCCAAGCATGGTCTGTGCCACTTCATGTAACATATATAAAGTAGATACTTTGCGACTGGAATTCCCAGTCTAATCCACTTCGTTTCTGGCTTTCAGAGGTTACTAGTGGGTCGAGCAGTGTCTCTTCCTTGTGGCCTTATTGGAGCTCCAACAGTTATGACCTGAGAACTTGGCTACCTCCCATCTCGCCTCTATTTTTCATTCGTGTGGCTCTGGCGTATAGTCATTAGACAGATCTGGCCAGTGTTGCAGACTTCATCTCTGGAAGTCATAACACTTGGATTAGACTGTTATACGCTGCCCAGATCCTAGGGCTAAAGGACTTCACCTTCTTCAATTTCATTTCTTCTACCCCTGCCGCTTTTAGGGAACTGCCTAGGAAGCAGAGATTAGAATCAGTAGTTAATAACCTTCTATCTCCCTCCCTTGAGGTGATACCCACGCAGAGGTTGTGCTCTGTTTGCGAAGGTCAATGTAGCCCCTGCCATAGGATTATGGCTGAGACTATCTCATTTCGTTAGTCCTTGAAGTGATTCGAGAGGTAGAGCGTCATTATCACAGTTACTTAGTTTATGTGTAGTTTTGTTCCTGGTCGCTGTGGCCCCCAGAGAACTTGTTACGAAACCTACCAGAGAAGGAGATATTACCTCCATAGTAGGAAATACTTTTTATATCGCATCGTTTGCAAAGTCCCCAGAGTTTGGTTGAAAGATACCAGACAGTAAGGACTCATCAAGATGGATCCTGATACATTGGATGATTTGGTTAGAAGGATAGCCGATTTGAACTTGGAAAAAGAAAAGAACAATGTTATGAAAAGAGTCAAGGATCCCAGAACATGGGACAGGGAAAGGAGGATGTTCCACCTTTGGTGGGTCAAGTTACGGTTATGGGTTGAAGCCCAAGTGTTACGGTCGCGTAACAGAGTGTACTTGCGATTCATACTTATCGTTTCTTTCTTAGTTTCTCAGTCACGTGACTGGATCATGTGCAACACCATGTCTATCTTATTTCTTCTTACCTTTCTCTAGGAGACAACGGACTCCATGCGACTCTGAGATACCCCTTGAGGGTCACGTGACAAGGTCATGTGCTAGTCCAGATCTCAAATGGACACTTTATCCATATATGGTTATATTTCTTCACACGTTCATCTCCGCTTATGATTCTCTTCCATTCTGCCACACTGTGTGTGCACCTCATGCCTTTCATCACTGTTACACTTCCATTCCACATGCATATGCCTTGCTTATTTAATTACCGCTTGCCCTATGCCCTAGATCAGAGATCTAGACACAACATGTACAAGTAGATAGTATGATATATAAGCCCAGGGAGCTACGGCTGGTATCTCCAGTCTAGTTCTCTTGGGAGTTTACACCCAATAGTTCCTCTCAGTCGCTCTCCTCTTTCTTGTTGGTTTTAGTTGATTTTGCCTAAGCCTTGCTTTGGGCCATTTCACCAAGAATGGAAATCGAACAAGCTTCACACCATAGCAGTGCTCTCATGCCTAGAGGACAAGGTGGCTGGTTTCGCACAACTGTCCCTCGAAATGTTCCTAGAAAATGAGGACAAACAAGAAATCAAACCCGAGACAATGATACCCAGGGGAAGATTGGGGGAAAAAGCTTGGCCAAATTGGCTAGACATCCAAGCAAGCATCAAAGCCTATTTCCGAATAGATGTTCTGGAACATGAGGCTCGAAATGGCTAGAAGCTTTATGCCAAAACGGGAAGTCAATTGACATCTTCCTCCAGGAGTACGAAATCCTGGTAAAAGAGGCAAACATTGATAACCATCACTCTGTCAGTCTGCTGAAGAAGGCGGTAGACTACTGAATTTATCAACAACAAGAGTTAAACAGTTCAGCCTCAAAGTTCCATAACCTCTTGGAACAATACAGGAAAGTTGGTCGCTCCTTCAAGCAAATGGCAATAGAACGGGGACCCCCATCTTGTTCCTTTTTCCCATGTCCTCCTCCGCAGCCCACAGGCCAATACTTTTATCCACCACCACGGCCTAACAGCCAATCTTCATCTGCACCTCATGCTGGGCCTAATCAGCACTTTACTCCAACGGGCATCCAACCCAGAAGAGGAGCACCAATGGACATTAGTGTCCAACAAACCACTCCACCTTCGCGTCCCAATAACTGTACCTGCTACAGATGTCAACAGGTCGGCCACATTTGGCCTAATTGTCCAACCAATCCCAACTGCTGGGCTCCTCGCCCCCAAACTTGGCAGCAGTACCTATGGGATTACAACTCTGGAACTTTTGTCCCTAATTCATCATTTTATTCTCCCCCAGCTGAAGCACAAGTGGCTCAGCACTACACAGGTCGACCCCTCCCACCTGTTCCTACTCCAATGATCGCTCAACAAGTGATGTCACAAGGAAGCTTTGTCTCGGCAGAGGCTGAAGCATATTACAGGGACAAGTTTGAGGCCGAGGCTAAACACCGTGCCATGAACACTTTAAAAGGGCAAAGTTCATAGATGATGAGGGCATTTACAAACAATCTTCTTCTTCTTTTTCAATTTCTCTTGGTAGTCATACACTGGGTTTGGACGATAAGACTATGGACGAAAACACCCTAGTAGACTGCAATGATTCAGATTTTCCTACTTGTACATTAGATGACGTTTTTGCCACAATCAATTCTCATTCCATAAGGGCGACTCCCATGAGCGTGGCACCAGAATTAAAAAATAGCATGCTTAATTCCCTTGTACAGCAAGTCAAAAATTCTTCTCAAGCTCCTCAACAAATAACTATAAATAACACCACACTCTCTCATGGTGGCAAGTTCTCCCTTAACACTATCATCAAAGTCAAGAAGGAAGGTCAATGGTGTAATCAACATGTTCAGGCTCTTCTTGATTCTGGTGCCTCCCATACCTTTATCGATGAACAATATATGATATGACAAGGTATTCCTTATTATAACATTCCATGACCAATCACAGTGCACAACACCGACAGCTCTCAAGGAGCAATAGGCCAAGTCACAAAAGGGGTCACATTAATTATTACCATAGAAGGACATTCAGAGGTGATTGACACCTATGTTTCCAAACTAGGCACTCACCGCCTCATTATCGGATATGATTGGCTATATCACCATAACCCTGATGTGGACTGGGTCCACAAAACAATCTTTTTTCCATGTTGCACTATTTATTGCAAAATGATGGGACATGGACCAATCGCCGCTTCCCCCTCAGTCCCATCAGAATGTACTTCCATTTGTTTAATAGAAGAAGGACTAACTGAAAAGGTTCCAGAAACCTACCACGAGTTCCTAGATGTATTTTCTGAAAAGGAATCAGAACACATGCCAGAGCAAAAGCCTTGGGACCATGCAATCGATCTAAAACCTGACTTTGTCCCAAAGAAGGGTCGAGTCATTCCTTTATCAGACCAAGAAATGGACGAAGTTCACACATTCATTGATAAAGAACTTAAGAAAGGTTATATTCGGCCTTCCAAATCCCTGAAAACCATGCCTGTATTCTTTATTCCAAAAAAGGACAGTAAAAAATGATTAGTCATGGACTACAGATATTTAAATGAAGGCACTATTAAAAATGCCTATCCCTTACCGTTAATCTCCACTCTGATCAACCGTCTAAAGGACGCAGATCTCTTCACTACGCTAGATCTATAATGGGGATATAATAATGTATGCATCAAAGAAGGCGATGAGTGGAAAGAGGCATTCATTACCCCCATCGGATCCTATGAACCAGTTGTAATGTATTTCGGGATGACCAACTCACCCCCCACCTTCCAGCAGATGATGAATAATATATTTAATAATATGTACATGGTACTAGTAATCTACATTGACAACTGTATGATATTTACAAAAGGGAAAAGCCGTGAAGAACACGAGGACTTTGTAAAAGAAGTTCTTCGTAGGCTCAGGGACAACGATCTATATGTAAAACCAGAGAAATGTTTCTTCTCCCAAAAGAAAGTGGACTTTTTAGGAATGGTAGTATCTAAAGAGGGGGTAGAGATGCAGGAGAAGAAGGTGTCTGGAGTCTTGGACTGGCCCACTCCCACACGCCTAAAGCAACTGCAAGGCTTCCTCGGACTCTGTAATTATTATCATCGCTTCATATTATGATTCACTTGTACACCTACCCTTTTTCCTACTCTTTTTCCGCTATGATACTCCTCCCTCATCTATGCTTTCTCTTTCGATTCGTTACTTCGCGACCCATTGTACTGTGACTCATCACTGACCCATGTCAGCGCCTTTTCATTTAAACTCTAAACCACACAGCCTAGCCCGGGTTCTCTTTCGAACCCTTCCCCTCCGCCCTGGGCAGTGCCCCTTTCATTTCTGTTCTTCATCTCCGACTACTGTCCCTATTCCGCTCCACTTAGTGCCCATGCTGTAGTACCCCCGCTTGGACACCATGGACACCATCTTCCCTTCGCCCCATAGCTACCTTTCTTGGCTCGGTCTGTGCGCAGTAGGGTACACTATTTAAACAGCTAGCTAGCACCTTTGTACCCTAGCTTAGCTTACCCAAATCTACATCGTAAAGCTCACCTTTGTGCAACCCCACTTTGCCTGTCACTGGACCGGCTAGCCCTCGCATCCCTTGGTACTCGACAACAAGGCAATTGACCTGAGTCAATTGGAACTATGGACTCTCAATCCTTGTTCCCCTCTGCATCTCCACTCCCGGACCCCTTTGTACCCTTCCTTGTACCCACGCCCTTGCTCACCTAGTCATGAGCTTTCACCCTTTGGATCTATGGTCGTCTATCCCAAGTTGAACCGTAACAAAAGCTAAGCTCTTTTCACCGCGGTTACTATCACCATAAACCACCCACCATTTCCCATCCCATTGACAACTACGGGTGGCGCGCTGCCTACTCAGAATCCCCGTATGACACTGAGGAAAACCCTCCATCTAAGGAAGAGTCAGAGCAGTCCACCGACCTTGACCTCCCCATCCCTGACAAAGAACAGGAACACTCTAGCCTCCTCCTAAGTCACCAACTCTCTGCCCAACTCTCTATTCCCCAAGAACCCACCCCACCCTCTCCTACCCCGATCTCCACCAGATCCGTCTTTCCCCTCCCCACTCCGTCCACCTCACGTCACCCACCCACAATCACCCGACCACCTATTCCCCCTCCATTCCCTAAGATATCCTTGACCAAACCAGTCGAACTCCGCATCGGAACCCCTGAAGCCTTCGATGGTGACTACAAGAAGGCGGATGCATGGATGGATACTGTCCAGTTTTATCTCTTAGTCAACTCTGATGTCTACAACAACGAAAATAAAAAGGTCGCGTTCGCTCTCTCATACATGACAGAAGGAACCACCAAGACCTGGGCACAGGCCTTCCACCGAAATGCCATTGGCCCCACCACAGTGACCTTCGGAACCTTTGCTGACTTCGCCAAAGAATTTTACAAAGCCTTTTGACACCAGGACACCATCGGGAATGCCATAGCTTGGCTCTCCACCACCCAGATGACCCTGAAGAAGGACAGAACCTTTGAACCCCTGCTCACCACCTACATTGCAGAATTCCAAGGGCATGTCCAACAGGCTGCCATCAGGGACGACAACATCCTCATTGGATACTTTGCCGCTGGAATCCCCACTTCTATGATGAGACGCATCATGGCCCTCAACACCGTCCCCACCACCATCGCTGATTGGTACGCCAAGGCTGTTCACTTCCAAACCCAATGGGAATGAGCCGACGAGATCGCCAAGCAAAACCTACAATCCACACGTCAGACCTACCACTCCTTCTCCCCCACCTCCACCCCCAAGAGAGATCCCAACGTGATGGACACCTCTGCCATCAAAGTTGAGAAAATGACCCCGGCCATCAAGAAGCAATGCATCGAAAAGAAACTTTGTTTCTGCTGCCACAAGCCGGGTCATGGATCCGCTCAATGCCCCCACTTTACCTCCCCTCGCAAACAGGTGAACGCTGTGGCCGAAGAAACCAAGGATAAGGGTAAGAGAAGAGAGAAGGATGATGTTCCAAACCTGATTGACTGCGAAGACAACGAGGAAGAAACCCCGACTGTACGTTGGGTCCACTACACTTCCTTGGGTTTTTAAATGGGAAAGCAGCCTCAACACCTCCTTCCCCTACTCCCTCTTGTGCCTCTGTACTAGTACAAGATATCTCTAAGAAAATGCAAATCCCTGTCCAAGTCATAGTACCCTCACACACCCTGAAAGCCATCGAAACCCGAGCCCTTATTGACAGTGGTGCAGACATCTCCTGCATCAACTGGGACTTTGTCCACAAGCACCACCTCCCCATCTGACATCTCAAGGAATCCATCCTTGTCCGAAACGTCGACGCCTCTTACAACAAAGAAGGAGTGATCAAGTTCACCACTGACCTCTTCGTCAACATCAAAGGAATCGCCCAACGAGTAACCTTCCATGTGATGAACTGTGGGCATGAAAATCTTATCCTTGGCCTCCCCTGGCTTTGCTCTGCTAACCCAACCATCGACTGGGCTACCCCTATCCTCCGCCTTGACGAATCCATTAACCAGTCCAAAGAACTCTTCCTCACCCAAATAACGGACACCCACCACCACGACTCCAAATTCCGCTGCCCAGAACCTCCTCGTCTTCGAAGACACGTCCATACCACCCCATCCGAGGACTCACATCTCTACTCATACCTTGACCACCTCTCTGAAAACGAGTGGATTAAAGCAACTTACATGGAATACGCCGTCAACTGCATCCTCAAATGCGGCTCCCATTTTATCTCCAGGGACTCCCTCCTTGTTCGCAAACTGACCACCGCCACTGACCTTGCTATTGCGGCGGAGGCCGCGAAGAAACCCATCACACTTCCTCCCAAATATTCACAATTCACCTCTGTCTTCAACGAGGAGGCCACCGCCATGCCACCATCCCACCCTTACGATCATGAAATCAACCTTGATGAAGCTTTTGTACCTAAGATCGCCAAAGCCTACCCCCTCGCCCCAGAAGAACGGCTTGCAGCAGAAGCATTCCTGGATGAAAACATAAGACAGGCAAGATCCGCCCCTCAAATTCCCCTCAAGCTTCCCCCTTCTTCTTTGTAAAGAAGAAGGATGGTTCTCTTCACCCCTGCCAAGACTACCGCTATCTAAATGAGCATATGATCCGCAATGCCTATCCCCTCCCGTTAATATCTGACCTTGTCGATAAACTCCGCGGCTCGAAACTCTATACCAAGTTTGACGTGCAATGGGGGTATAACAATATCAGGATTAAAGACGGACACCAGTGGAAGGGCGCGTTCATCACCCATAAAGGCCTTTTTGAACCAATGGTCATGTTTTTTGGAATGACCAACTCCCCTGCTACGTTCCAACAGTTCATGAATGACTCCTTCTCTGACATGATCGCCGAAGGATGGCTTGTCATTTACATGGACGACCTCCTCATCTTCTCCCCTGATGCGAAAACTCACGAAGAACGAACCAAGTGTGTTCTCCAACGTATGACTGAACTGGACCTCCACCTTAAGCTCAAAAAATGCACCTTTGCTGCCGAGGAGGTTGAATATCTCAGCATGATTGTCAAACCCGATCAACTCGCCATGGACCCAGTCAAACTCAAAGGCATTTCCACCTGGCCCCAACCCACCACCGTCAAGGGAGTTCGCTCCTTCCTCGGCTTCGCTAACTTTTATCGCTGCTTCATCCCGAACTATTCAAATATTGCCCACCCCCTCATTGACCTTACCAAAAAGGCAGCTGAGTGGGAATGGTCTCCCTCCTGTGAATCTGCCTTCCTATATCTCAAACAACTCTTTCTCGAAAAATCCATCCTCCACCTTCCCAATCTATCTGCTCCCTTCGCCATTGCCACTGATGCGTCGAAATACGCTTCCGGAGCCATCCTCCTCCAAACCGACTCAACCGGTGATTGGCATCCCTGCTCCTATCTCTCCCAATCCTTCATCCCTGCGGAACGCAATTATGACATCTATGACTGGGAACTCCTCACTGTTATTCGCGCCCTCAAAGCCTGGCGACACTACCTCCATGGCTCCCCCTTCCCGGACCAAGTCTTTACTGACCATAAGAACCTCACCTACTTCCAGTCCCCCCAAACCCTCAACCGCTGTCAAGCATGCTGGCTCCTTGACTTGGCCGACTTTGACCTCAAAATCGTCCACGTCCCAGGATCCCAACTCGCTGGACCCAACGCTCTTTCACGCCGACCAGATCATCTCCCCTGTGACACTGATAACCAGGGCGTTACCCTCCTACCCCCCTCCCTCTTCATCCGCCTCATCAATACTGCCCTCTCCGATCGTATTAAATCTGCCTCGACGGACGATCCCTGTGCCCTCCAGGCACTCCAATCCCTGTCCCAAGACACCCCCACCTTCCTTCGCTCTCACACCTCCCTGTGGCAACTACTTGAAGGCATTCTCACCTATAATGGTCATATCTATGTCCCAGCTCACTCTCCCCTTCGCCGCTCCATTCTCCAGCACTGCCACGACCATGCCTCTACCAGCCATCCAGGCTATCTAAAGACTTGCCAGCTTGTCGCATCTGAATTCTGGTGGCCTGGCCTCACCTCCTATGTCCGCCATTATGTTGAAGGCTGTGCCACCTGCCAACAAAACAAAACAAATACCCACCCCATGGTTCCCCCACTCACCCCCATTCGCTCAACCTGTACCCGCCCCTTCCAGCAGATCTCCTGTGATCTCATCACTGACCTTCCTGTTACGTTCGCGCCAGCCGGCTAAAGCTCGACCGACGTTCGCGTAATAAATTGATCGTGACCCAGCAACTGAACGCTCAGCAAAGAGCGGTCTCAGCGTCCGAGGTCAGATAGGGGAATATCCCAGTGCGGGTACAAGGGGTTCCTTCCGCACCACTGGGGAACTAGAGGTGAT
>JBBPSX010000642.1:0-10925 GCA_038093815.1 Neoboletus cf. brunneissimus | reverse complement strand
TGACCTCAAGAGCTGGGCGAGTAGCAGCTGTTGCTGCCACAGTGGGGGGAACAGTACTTCCGGGGGGTTGGGAAGGAAGCCCCATTGATTGGAGTACGATACGGCGGGTATGGCGTCGGAGGGTGCGAGTGGTGGAGGCAAGAGTGGAGTGCTTGGCGGAGGTTCGGGGTACGGTGGCGGGGGAGGAAGGGACGGTATCAACGGTGATTGGGGAAGGGGGGAGGAGTTCTCCCATCTCCGTGCGGCTTCTAGATCCTCTATTAACCGATCTATCTCCTGGAGATGAGGAGGTCGGCTGTCCTCTAACCGTGGAATCGGGGGTAGTGGTGGGATCAGCGAGTCCACCAACGTGGATAGGGTAGGGAGTTGGGGAAGGGAAATCGGCATGGTAGCGGTCTCGGTCAGCCTGGGGTAGGGAATAGAGGATGGGGTGGAGGAAGACGGCGACGGTCTCGATGGGCAAGAGGGAGATGGAGAGGTTAAGTCCAGCGGCGAAGAGGAGGTCGAGGACCACGTCCTTGAACTCGCTGATGGCTTGGCCGACAGTGGCCAAGGCCGGGTCTGATTGCACGAAGGGGGCGTCTGGACGTCCAAAGACGGGGTTGGGGTTTCTCCGAGCCCAGGGGATGTAAGTTCTGGCGGTGGTGTAGAGTCTATAGAGAAGGACGAGGGATGGTGCAAGTCTATCTGCGGTGTGGAAGGGGAGGTTTTCCAGAGCCGCTGAGGCTTGTGGGTTTTCGAGAAGGGCGACATAAAGTAGTCGGCGAGCAATAGGGGGGAGGCAGTCGAGGCGTTCGGATAGGGGTGTGTGACGAGCGGCCATTCCAAGAAGGTTTTTGAGTTCCCTCATTAATGTGGGGATATCCTCTTATAGTCCACCACGGCTTCTTTAGCGTTGGACAGATTCCGCTCGGTTTCCCACATTCGTTCAGCTTCAGTATAACCCTTCCAGTGCACCAGATATTGCCTCTGACTGGGGGAGCCCTTATGTCAGATGATATAGTCAACCTCGTATTCTTCTTCGGTACCGACTAGTTCCGGAGGAGGTTTTGGGAAGTTGGGACCGTGCTCCCTGGTTTCCTGGTAGGGGAATAGGAGGGAGGTGTGGAAGACGTTGTGGATCTTCCACTGGGGCGGGAGTTTTAGTTGAAAAGCCACCGAGGAAATCTTCTTTGTAATTTCAAATGGTCCGGTTCTTTTGGGACTCAGCTTCCGAGAAGAGGTTTGCAATTTCAGATTCCGGGCTTCGAGCCAGACGCGATCCCCAACCTTCCATTGGGGACAGGGGGCACTTTTCCTATTTTTCATTCGAAGTTGGGCGAGTTCGTGGGCAGCTACCGCTTCCTTCCGGGACTCCTCGATAAGGGATAGTCTGGTTTCTAGGGCGGGGAGGAAGGTTTTCCTGATCGGCGGATAGCTTCGAGGGTGATATCCGAGCATTAGGAAGAATGGGGTTTTTCCGGTTACCAAGTGGATGTTGGCGTTGTGGGAATATTCGGCCGAAGTGAGCAGTCCAGCCCATTGGTGGGGACGTCCGTCGCAGAATATTCGCAGGTAAGTTTCCAATTCTTAATTGTACCATTCGGTTTTACCATCGGACTGGGGATGATACGCGGTAGAGAGGGTGACGTCATAGTGGAGTAGTCGGGCGAGTTCCCGTGTGAACGCAGATGTGAACTGGGGTCCACAGTCCGAGATGAGTTTGTCGTGTAGGCCGAAGCATTTGAACACGTGTTCAAAGAAAAGACGTGCTATTCCCGCCGCATCGATGTTTTTAGTACAAGGGGCTAAAATTACCCCCTTACTAAGCCCATGGTCGACCATGACCATGACAGAGTCAAAGCCGTCGCTCTCTGGGAGGTTGGTGATAAGATCCACAGAGAGATGAGAGAAGGGGCGGGAAGTGGTGACGTCGAGGGGTATTAGGGGGACCATGGTAGGGTGAGTCTGCACCTTGTTGGCTTGGCAGACTGCACAACCAGTGACAAATCGCCAGACAAAAGAGGACAGGCCGGGCCACCAATAGTCACAGGACAGGGTGGCCACGGTATGGAGGTGTCCTCCATGGCCTCCTTCTGGGGAGGTGTGGACTGAGTTGACTAGGGCAGTTCGGGCCGATTCCGGAATATACAATCTCCCTTTGAAATAAAGCTTGCCCTCGTCGAAGGTCCAATCCTTGGTGGAGGATCGGTTGAATAGGGGTACCTCCTGTTCCATGGCGTGAAGCACCTGCAGGACAAGGGGGTCATTGGCGGACGAGGTAGTGATTTTGTCGGCGACCATTAAGTCCAGGGATCGGATCTGTTGGTCGAAGGCCGAATCAGGGAGGAGTTGTACTTCCGAGTTATCCTCGGAGGTGTCTACGTTGTCCCGTCGAGACAGCGCGTCGGCGGGGGCCATGGCCGTTCCAGGGAGGGCGACGAAGTTGAGGTCGAAGTCCTGTAGGAACAGGAGCCAACGGGCTTGTCATCGGGATAGTTTGCGGGGTTCTTTGAAGTATGTCAAATTCTTGTGATCCGTTAAAACGGTCACCGGGGTCGAGGCCCCTAGGAGGTATTGTCTCCATTCCTCCAGTCCTTGGATGACTGCAAGGAGTTCTTGATCGAAGATATCATAGTTCCTTTCGGCAGGGGAGAAAGTCTGGGAAAGGTAACCGCAGGGTTTGAGGTCGCTGTTGCCATCCGGTTGCATGAGGACCCCCCCGGATGCTGTGAGAGAGGCGTCGGTCATGAGTGTGAACGGCTTGCTCGGGTTGGGGAAGATCAGGGTGGGTTTCGAAGTGAAGGCTCATTGGAGGGTCCAGAATGCCTTCTCCTCGGGTTCATCCCACCGCCAGGGGTGATCCTTTTTGGTGAGGTCCGTCAGGGGTCAGGCGATGTTGGAGAAGTCGGGGATAAACTTCCGGTAGAAGTTGCAGAACCCTAGAAACGATCTGACTTCTTTAACCGATTGCGGGATGCCCCAGTCGGCGATAGCAGTTAATTTTCCTGGATCCATTTTAACTCCGTCCTTCGACACCCTCATTCCTAGATACTCCACTTCTTCTGCCGCGAAGGTGCACTTCTCCAATTTTAGGTACATTTCGTGTTCTCAGAACTGTTGGAGGACCTTTCTGGTTCATTCCTCATGGGTAGTGGGATCGGAGGAGTGGATAAGAAGGTCGTCCATGTAGATTATGAGCCACCCCTCAGCTAGGTAGTCCCCAAAGATGTCATCCATGCAGGCTTGGAAGGTGGCAGGGGAGTTGCACATTCCAAAGAACATGACGGTAGGTTCGAAGAGACCAAATGGGGTGAGGAAGGTGGCCTTCCATCGATCCTCGGGCTTTATTAGGACGTTGTTGTAACCCCAGCGAACATCGAATTTAGTGAACACGGACGACCCCTTTAGCTTGTCAATGAGGTCGGAGACAAGCGGCAAGGGGTAAGCGTTCTTGATGGTGTGTTCGTTGAGATATCTATAGTCCTGGCAGGGCCGGAGCTTCCCATCCTTCTTTTGTACGAAGAAGAAGGGTGACGCCTGTGGGGATTTGGAAGGAGTGATCTTCCCAGAGGCAAGGTGCTCATCGATGAACTCCTTGCAGGCAGTCTGTTCCAAGGGATTAAGTGGG
Source organism: Neoboletus cf. brunneissimus (assembly GCA_038093815.1). Classification (NCBI taxonomy): domain Eukaryota; kingdom Fungi; phylum Basidiomycota; class Agaricomycetes; order Boletales; family Boletaceae; genus Neoboletus; species Neoboletus cf. brunneissimus. The sequence continues at coordinate 7,315 of JBBPSX010000642.1, read as the reverse complement.
TAGGCCTTGGCTCTTTGTGGGATGAACGAATCCTTGAGCTCGATGGCATGGTCGTATGGGCGAGAAGAAGGTAGTTTGGTGTCGGTCTTCGTAAAGACGTCGGCAAACTGTTTATACGCGGCTGGAAGTTCGACCAATTGTTGCCCTTGCTGTTGGGCGATGGCAGTGGAGAGGGTGGTTCTTCGAACAATGAATTCCGGAATGCTTCCGTGTGCATTATAGAACTTGGCCCACTGTAGAGGTTTTCATTTCCGGAATTGTTCGTATAGTTTGTTTTCGATGTGTTGTTCCTCATTGGCCCCGAGGAACTTGAGTAGGTAACATTGTTGTTGAGTTCCCAACGTGTTTTCCGACATGCTTCGGTATCTTGAGGGGTCCAGTGTTATCTTCCCCGTCCTCCAGTCGCAGTCAGGGTTCATAGCCCGTAGCCAGGGCAGTCCTAAGATTATTTCGTCCTTGCCGCAATTCAGGATGAGGAGCTCTCGCTGCTCCAAGATCCCGCCAAAGTCCATCACTACCTTGGTCTTGTACCGGATCGTCCCGGACTGATTTTCTGTCCCGTCCACGTTCCAGGCTCGGATGGGCGAATCCAGCTTGGTGACGGGTAAATCTCATTTGATAGCTGCTGCCCGGTTGATAAAACAACCGGTCGCTCCAGTGTTGACTAATGCTTGGGTTTCAACAACTTTTGCTCCTGTTTTGTCACGGATCGAGAGTGGAACACGAATAGCATTACTCTTTGATCCGGACATAAATACAGGAGCAAGTGTTACGGGAGACAAAGGCGTTGAGGCTTTTCTCCTGTCTAAAAACCCGATTGAGTGTGGTCAGCACTCCCCTTGGTTGCGAGATTCTCCGGGGTGTTGAGGGCATTGACCGATTCCTCCTCCCAGTTCTTTGCGGCGTCGTCCCATTTGAGGGGATCTCCTTTCTTGTTGAGGCCTTCCTCGAAACAAGTCTTCATCGTGCGTAGTATTTCTTCAGCAGTTTTGGAAGTCCTAAGCCCCTTGACATAGGAGTCCAGAGAGTCCTTGGAGGGAGGGCCCCGAGCGGGAGTGGTAGTCGTGGCTCGGGTGTAGGTGGCGCTTTTGCCCATCCGAGGGTGGTTACGAGTTGAACAACCTTTCTTATGACATACGAAACACCTGTTCTCCCGTATGTGGAGAGCACGATCACCGGGGGAGAGAGTAAGGCGATCAACGTCCATAGCATTAGGGTCCTTCCAGTGTGGCTGGTGGTAAGCCGTGGGGAGGATTCCTCGTCTAATGGAGTGGATCCTCTGGATGTTTCCATTGATCTTGGCGGCCTTGGTATAGAGCTGCTCCATGTTCTTGAATGTCTGGAGGATTCCCGAGAGGGTGAGCTGGGTGGCGAGCTCCTTATCAAGTCTGCGAAGGAACCATTCTGAGAGCGCCCCAATGTCGGAGATCTGGGATCTGACAGCCTCCACCGAGAAGTCGGCGATGTATTGTTTGAACCCCTGGGGATCTCTGGAGTTCTGGGAGAGGGCGCCCAGCCGGATTTGGGCTTGGGCGGCAGTATCATAAGGGGTAAAGGTGTTCTTGAAGGCCTCCCTAACCTTGCTATAGGAGGTTTCGGTGGAACGGGGGTTGTCCTGGATCTTGGTAAGCCACGCTTCGGCAAACGCTTTTCCTCTCCCGTGGAGCATTCTGTTGAGGAGGACGACGCTTTTGGCGTTGTCGGTAGTGTTGGCCACGGTGAAGTAAGCGTCCATGGAGAGGAGCCATCTATGCGCGTCTTCCGCTTTCCCAGAGAACTCTCCAGGGAGGGCAGCTTTGGTTGCCATTTCTTCGTCGTTGTTGTCTGCGTCGGGGTCGTTGAGCGGGTCAGGGGGTACCGGGATTTCTTCTTCTTAGAGGGGGTCTACCTCGATGGCAAAGGGGTCCGATCTGGTGGTTCGGATGGCTTCTTCCGATGGGGTCTCTACTGTGGTTTGGTGTGTGAGGGAGGAGACGTGACTGACTCTGGGAGAAGGGGTGAAACGGCCAGGAGGGGGAGGGATAGGCAGGTTCCGGCTTATCCTTCGAGACGATCCTGTGGTAGGCAGTACGACAGGAGAGGATGACGTAGTTGATCGGGGTGGGGAGATCCGTTCTTCTTTGTCAGACTCGGGTTGTTGTCCGAGAAGGTTGGAGAGACTGATCCGGTGCGTGATGAAGACTTCTTGTGACTACCACCGGGTAGTCGGGTTTAGAAGTGTTGGGTTAGGTAACACCAACGTAATAGAAACTTTGATCTTTTGTTACGTTTGATCGTAACAGGTGACACGACTCGTGTCCGCTAAGTCCCAAGTGGACTTTCCAGAAGCCGGGAGCTAGGTCTCCGAGGCAATACGACTAAGGGGCATTACTTCCTAGAGAAGGTATGGGGGAGCGAGCCGAGTAGAGTGAGGCGAGGTCAGGGAGATGCGATCTCGGAACTTGTAGACACGAAGTAATGTGTAGATCAAAGTTACCGTACACAAGGAAACTACACGCTATTTATAGTAAGGGTTCAAGGTCTGCTCGGTAGTAATAAGTCAATGGAGGAACTACGAGACAGCATGTGAGAGAATGCTGCCAAGGAGAATAGAGTCCGTGACCAATAGGAACAGAGTCAACCAGGACCAATAAATAGAGGGATAGCGACCGAGTCGCGGGAGAAGTAAAGGGAGAAAAGGTCCGTGCTTACGTCCTCACTACAGGGTCCTCGCCAAAAGCTTCCGAGAAGGCGGTGTTCCATACTGCCTCATCCCCTAGGGTTGTTAGGATGTTCATCCACTTGTCTGTCTCCGTGATTGTGGGAAGGGATGCCCCGTGACCGGTCACGTGGGTCATAGTCGTAACAGTGGGTTAATGGCACCACTTGAAAACTTGGGTACCAGGTGGCAGGGTTGAACCAATCGAGATACAGGGATGATGGCTGTGTTAGGTTGGTGGTTTCGAGTTGAACGCGAGATTTGGAACATCCAAATATTGTCATCAATATGATGCAATGCCTTGAACCAGTGAACGTATGTGAGAGGCTCAGAACAATTTCCCAGATGAGATGGGAGCCTGAAGATCGCATGGATCTCAGCTACACACAGTCCTGGAAATTTCATCAGAAAGCAAGCTGATTGGAAAATTAATCTGTACCATGGAAGCCACTGCACTTCCAAGCCTCATGATCAGTCACAGCCAAAATAGTGTCAAAATGAGCCAGCATTGGGGGCTTGCATTGGCCATTGGAGCATTGTGGATGGCACTGAATCCTGGCATAACTGTCATTTGACATGTGTTCCTTAGGCTGTAAGGGAATGACAATATTGCTGAAATAATCAAACCGATCATTGGCATTTGGTTCAAAATATTGATGTCCACATGGTAAGGTATTGATGAAAGCTTTCAAAGCTTCAATGAAGCCCACTGTGCTGTGGTGTTTGTTACAATTTATTCCTATGTCTACTCTTTTCCTACTTAGCTTGACACTTCTCTTGCCCATGCCTTTCTCATTCGTGACTCACTGCACCATGACTCACTATATTGTAACTCATCACTGGTCTTGACCAGTACCTTTTCATCTTATAACCTTAAACTTCACAGCCTCACCCAGGTTGTTACAATTCAATTCTACACCTACTCTTTTTCCTCTTCCTTACAGTACACTTCTCTCGTCTATGCCCCTTTCCTTCGAAGATCCTCCGCATCGTGACTCATCGTGCTATGACTCATCATCGGTCCCTGTCAGTGCCTTTTTATCTTACACTTTAAACTTACACAGCCTAGCCTGGGTTCTATTCAGAACCCTTTCCCCTCCACCCTGGGCAGTGCCCCCTTTCATCTCCGCTCTTCATTTCCGAGTATTGCCTCCTTTCCTCCCGTTCCATGCCCTTGCTGTAGTACCCCCGCTCAGACACTATGTGCACCCTCTCCCCTTTGCCCTGTACCTACCATTTCTGACTCGGTCTGTGCGCAGTAGGGTACACTATTTAAGCTGCTAGCTAGTACTCCTGTACTTCAGCTTAGCTTCCCAAATCTACCTCTTGAAGCTCACCCTTGCGCAATCCCACTTTGCCTGTCACTGGACCGGCTTAGTTCCTCGCACCCTTCATACTCAACAACAAGGCCTTAGACCTGAGTCAACTGAGACCTTGGACCTTTGATCCTAGTCTCAACCTGCGCCCCCGCCTAGGATACTCTTCATACCACCCCCCTCCTTGTCTTTACCTTCGCCTTCCCATCAGAGCTTCTCTCTTTCGGGTCTACAGTCGCCTGCCCCTAGGTCGAACCGTAACACAGGTTCTATTTCGAACCCTTCCCCTCCACCCCAGGCAACACCCCTTTCATCTCTGCTCTTCATCTCCAGTTTACTTCCTCTGTTTACATTCCGACTGTGCCCCTGCTGTTGTACCCCTGCTCAGACACCATGCGCATACTCTCCCCCTTGCCCAATACTTACCATTCCTGACTTGGTCTATGCACAGTAGGGTATATTATTTAATCCACTAGCTAGCGTGGCTGTACCCTAGCTTAGCTTCTCAAATCTACTCTTCAAAGCTCACCTCTGTGCGATTCTCCTTCACTTGCCACTAGGCCAGCTAGGACTTTGCTATACCTTGTTTACTCCAAACTCGACAATAAGGCAGTTAACCTGAGTTGACTGAGGCTTCAGACCCTTGATCTTCACCTCCAACTGTGTCCCCCGCTTTTGCCCTAGCTCCCTTGCCCCTCCATGTGCTCGAGCTTCCCTCTTTTGGGTCTATGGTCATCTCATCTAAGTCGAACTGTAACAAAAGCTAAGCTCTTCTCATTGCAGTTACTATCATCATAAACTGCCCACCATTTCCTACCCCTCTGATGACTTCAGGTGGCATGCCACCTATTCTAATTCCCCATATGACACTGAGGAAAACCTTCCTCTGAAGAAGAGTCAGAAGAGTTCACCAACCTTGACATTCCTATTCCCGACAAAGAAGAGAAATGCTCCAGCCTTCTCCTGAGCCACCAACTCTCCACCCAACTCTCCCTTCCTCGAGAACCTACCCCGCCCTCCCCTATTTCAATCGCCACCCAACCAGTTTTTCCCTTTTTCACCCCCTCATCGTCACACCACCCACTGCCCATTACTTGACCACCTATCCCTGCCCCATTCCCCACCATGTCCTTGTCCAAACCTGTTGAACTTCGCATCGGAGCCCCTGAAGCCTTCAATGGAGACTATAAGAAGTCTGAAGCCTGGCTGGACACCGTCCAGTTTTACCTCCTTGTCAATGCCGATGTTTACACCTCAAAAGACAAGAAAGTCGCATTCGCCCTCTCCTACATGATGGAAGGGACTGCCAAGACCTGGGCGGAAGCCTTCTAAAAACAAGCTATTACCCCCACTGTCATAACCTTCAGTACCTTCATTGTTATGATTCATTCATATGCCTACTCTTTTTTCCTACTCTACAGAACACTTCTCTTGCCTATGCCTCTCTCATTCATGACTCATCATATCATGATTCATTTAACCTTGGCTCGTCACTGGTCTCAGTTGGTGCCTTTTCATTTCAAACCTTAAACTTACATAGCCTAGTCCGGGTTCTTTTCTGAACCCTTTCCCTCTATCCCAGGCAGTGCCCCTTTCATCTCCACTTTTCATCTCTGGCTATTGCTCCCATTCTGTTCTAGTTTGTGCCCCTGCTGTAGTACCCCCGCTTGGACACCATGCGCACCTCCTCCCCTTCGCCCAGTACTTACCATTCCTGACTTGGTCTGTGTGTAGTAGGGTACCTTATTTAAACCACTAGCTAGCGCCACTGTACCCTAGCTTAGCTTTCTGAATCTCACCTTTGAAGCTCACCCTTGTGCAATCCGTCTTCACTTGTCACTGGACTGGCTTCAACCTTCGCATCCCTTGCTCTCGACAACAAGGCATTTGACCTGAGTTGACTGAGGCCTTGGACCATTGATCCTCACCTCCTCCTGTGTCTTCACCTCCTCCACTAACGACTACATCCTTGCCTTTGCCCCACCTTCGTCTCCTTGATTAGAGCTCTAACCTTTTGGGTCTATGGTCACCCTCCCTTGGTCAAATCATAACATTCATCACCTTCGCTGCCAATTTTTACAAGGCCTTTCGACACCAGGATACCATAGGAAATGCCATAGCCTGGCTCTCCACCACCTGGATGGTCTTGAAGTGAGACAAGACCTTCAACCCCCCCTCACCACCTATATTGCCAAGTTCTGAGGCCAAGTCCAAAGGGCCAGTATTAAGGATGATAACATCCTCATCAGATACTTTGCTGCAGGGATCCCCACCTCCATGATGAGGTGCATCATGGCCCTTGACACCGTTCCTACCACCATCACTGACCGGTACTTGAAAGCTGTCCATTTCCAAACTCAGTGGGAGCAGGCTGATGAGATTGCCAAGTGAAACCAACAACCCTATTGTCAGACCTACCAGACCTTTCCTTCCTCCTCCCCCATCTCGAAGAAAGATCCTAATATGATGGATACCTTGGCCATCAAAGTTGAGAAGATGACTCTGGCCATTAGGAAACAGTGCAGGGAAAAGAAGCTCTGCTTCCACTGTCGAAAACTGGGCCATACAGTGGCTCAAATAAGTGTCCCAATATTGGGCCATTTTGGAAAGACTTGACATTTACAAGAGAACCAAAATATATTAGCTTTAATCCTTGCAGGGTCATCAATAGCCCTAACCCTTGCCCTGAAGATGAGCTCTTAGTCATGTGATTTGGTTGCCATGGCACTGAGATATAAGCATTTCAAAATAACATGTCATTGGGACACTTATTTGACTCTGATGTTACTAGTTATTATTTAGTAAATAACATAAGGATTTGACAGCTTCTGATGGATGCTATACCCTAGCCTTGTCTTATTATGTAAATTACATAATCCTAGGTGGTATAAATGGCATATATTAACCCTGCTTTACCATAAAACCCATTTCTGTCTCTTTTAGAGCCAATATGCTTATTTTTAATGAATCTGGCCTTTCTGTTTATAAAATCTAGTCCAAAAATGATCTGGGAGAGTTTGCTATGACAAGGGCCATTAACAGAATCAACCAAGACAAGGAAAACATTGAATTAGAATGTTCTTGCAAGCTTTCTCCTACTACCAGGAAAATAATTGTCTCTAGTGTTATTTGAAAGGGTGTATGTATGTATGAAAAGTGGCAGAGAAGCCTTTATAGTAAGAAAATACTATACATATATGGATTAGTAAAGTTTGGGAAAGATTCCTTGATGGTTTTGGCATGCATGAGTTGGAATCCTTGTAGAGGTGAAAGGAAGAACCAATCCTGAGCAGGATGAGTA
>JBBPSX010000641.1:0-10927 GCA_038093815.1 Neoboletus cf. brunneissimus | reverse complement strand
TGTCTCCGGGGGGGGGGGGGGGGGGGGGGGTGGAGCGGACAGGGCGGGGGGGGGCGGGGGTGGGCCGACGACGAGGGCCAGAGGAGGTGGAACGAGGTGGTGATACTGAACGAGGTGGGGCAGCAGCAGAAGACGAGGATGAGTGGGTACGACGCGAGGACGAAGACATTGTCAAAGACGTTCGAGAGGGGTTGACATGTCGGTAAAGTGGGCAACGGGAGCCATAGTGACCTGGGGCCCAACGAAGGCAGTGGGGGCATTGATAGTACTGGCAATCGGCTCTCATATGACCCAGGCGGTGGCATTCATAGCAGGTCTCAGCGTACTGAGGGTGAGAAGGGGGAAGGGCTGCGCATCCCTCGTGTCTGGTCCAGTGGGCTTCCACTCGCTCCATGAAGCAGATTTCATCATCGTTCAGTGGGGAGGAAGAAGCAGAGGGGATGTCGGGGGCAAGGGTGGAAAAGGTGGAGAGCTCAGTGTCATAGCGTTTGATCTCCTTTAGGAACTCCAACATGTCCAGCTGGTACATGGCCATGATGAGGTTTCACTCGAGTTCTTCAGTGATCTGGTCGATTCATAACTCGAGGATGGCGATGTGGGCACTGGCAGAGGAATTGGGGTGTGCGGTAAGGAGGTGGAGACGGGAGTACTACAGGTAGGCTTTATATAGGGCCCAAAGGGGGGAGCAGAGGTCGAGGTGGGAGGAGACCGAGACCGACGAAGGGTCCTTCCCGCTTAGGTGCAAATTTGGGGTTGACAACCGATCGTTTCAAATTGCGGGCTTTGAGCCAAACCTTATCTCCCTTCTTGAATGGTTTAAACTTCCTCTGGTTGCGTGACATCATTACTTGGCGTGCGAGCTCATGGGCCGCTAGGGCTTCATCATGGGCAGCTGTCAAGTTTTTGATGCGAGAGGCGACTGTGGGTAGGGAGGTCTCAGAGATGACCGATGGTAGGGCACGGGGTTCATAGCCCATCATGAGGTAGAACGGAGATTGGTTGGTGACGGAATGGGGGCGGTGGTTGTGGGCGAATTTGGCATTGGCAATCGCATCAGCCCAGGTCGTAGGGTGTGCTCCACAAAAGATCCGGAGGTAGGTCTCGACCTCTTGATTGACATGTTCAGTCTCCCCATCTGTTTGAGGGTGATAGGCAGTGGAGAGGGTGAGGTCGTAGTTGAGGAGTTTTCTGAGTTCTCTGGCGAATGCCAAGGTGAATTGAGGTCCCCGATCAGAGATGACTTTGTTGAAGAGACCAAAGCGTTTGTAAACTGAGAGAAAAAAGAGGATGGTGATGCCTTCCGCAGTCACGGTTTTATTAGTGGGGCAGAGAATCACCCCCTTAGTAAGCCCATGGTCGACCACGACCAGGAGAGAATCGAAGCCCCCAGATAGGGGGAGGTTGGTGATGAGATCGCAGGAGATCTGCTGGAAGGGGCGGGTACAGGTCAAGTGAATGGGGGTGAGCGGCGGAACGGTGGGATGAGTGTTTGATTTGATTTGTTGACAGGTGGCGCAGCCGTCAACGTAGTGGCGAATGTAGGAGGCCAGGCCAGGCCACCAGAACTCGGACGCAACAAGTTGGCGGGTTTTAAGATAGCCCGGGTGGCCAGTGGAGGCGTGGTCGTGGCAACGTTGGAGAATAGAACGGCGAAGGGAGAAGTGAGCAGGAATATAGATGTGACCGTTGTAAGTAAGAACGCCTTCGAGCAGTTGCCAAGGGGAGGTACGGGGACATAGGAATGCCAGGGTGTCTTGGGACATAGATTGGAGTGCCTGAAGGGCACATGGATCGTTTGTTGAGGCAGATTTAATTTGATCGGAGAGGGCAGTGTCAATGAGGCGAACGAAGAGGGAGGGGGGTAGGAGCGTAACTCCTTGGTTATCTGTATCACGGGGAAGATGATCTGGTCGGCGCGAGAGGGCGTCAGGCCCTGTGAGTTGGGACCCCGGGACATGGACAATTTTGAGGTTGAAGTCGGTGAGGTCAAGGAGCCAGTGTGCCTGGTGATGGTTGAGGGTTTGGGGCGAGCGGAAGTAAGTGAGGTTTTTATGGTCGGTGAAAACTTGGACCAGAAAGGGGGAGCCATGGAGGTAGTGCCACCAGGCTTTAAGGGTGCGAATAACAGCGAGGAGTTCTCTGTCATAGATGTCATAGTTGCGCTCTGCAGGAATAAAGGACTGGGAGAGATAGGAGCAGGGATGCCAGTCCCCATTCGAATCGGTTTGGAGAAGAATGGCTCCGGACGCGTACTTTGATGCGTCGGTGGCAATGGCGAAGGGGGCAGACAGATCAGGGAGATGGAGGACGGGTTTCTCGAGGAAGAGTTGTTTGAGTTGTAGGAAGGCAGATTCACAGGAGGGGGACCACTCCCATTCAGTTGCTTTCTTGGTGAGGTTGATAAGGGGGCGAGCGATAGTGGAATAGTTTGGGATGAACTGGTGATAGAAGTTGGCGAAGCCAAGGAAGGAGCGGACCCCTTTGACAGTGGTAGGTTGGGGCCAGGTGGAGATACCTTCAAGTTTGACTGGGTCCATGGTGAGTTGGTCGGGTTTGACAATCATGCCGAGGTATTCAACTTCTTCAGCAGCAAAGGTACATTTCTTGAGTTTGAGGTGGAGGTCAAGCTCCGTCATGCGCTGGAGAACGCGTTTGGTGCGTTCCTCATGTGTTTTCGCATCCGGAGAGAAGATAAGGAGGTCATCCATGTAAATGATGAGCCATCCTTCAGCGATCATGTCGGAAAAGGAGTCATTCATAAATCTCTGGAATGTGGCGGGGGAATTGGTCATTCCGAAGAACATGACTGTTGGTTCGAAGAGGCCTTTGTGGGTGATGAATGCACCCTTCCATTGGTGTCCATCTTTGATTCGGACATTGTTGTACCCCCATCGTACATCGAATTTGGTGTAGAGACGGGAGCTGCGGAGTTTGTCGACTAGGTCGGATATTAACGGAAGCGGGTAGGCATCTCGGATGGTGTGTTCGTTTAAGTACCGATAGTCTTGGCAGGGGCGAAGAGAACTGTCCTTTTTCTTTACAAAGAAGAAGGGAGAAGCCTGAGGGGAGTTCGAGGGGCGGATCTTGCCGGTTTTAAGGTTTTCATCCAGGAAGGCTTCTGCCACGAGTCGTTCCTCTGGGGCGAGAGGGTAGACCTTGGCAATCTTTGGGACAAATGATTCGTCGAGGTTAATCTTGTGATCATAGGGGCAGGACGGCGGCATGGTGGTGGCTTCTTCATCAAAGACAGAGGCAAACTGGGAGTACTCAGGGGGAAGTACGTCGGGTTTCTTTGCGGCTTCTGCTGCTATGGCGAGGTCGGTGGCGGTGGTCAGTTTTCAGACAAGGAGGGAGTTGTTACAACTCGTCCTAGCCCCTATCCTTTTTCGGTCTAACCCCTGTCTCACACCTGTGAGAACTGTCTGTACACTTGCACCTCGCCCCTCATCCTCATCCCTCCTCGCTTAAGGAGGCCGTCATTGTCCCTAACGTGACCCCCTTGCTTGGCCTTACAACTAGACATCACTCGGACTCATCGCCTTCCATCCTCGTCCCCACTCCGAGTTACCTCCTCTGTCCCACCCTCCGCCATAGACCCGTTCCCGTGCCTACCCAGGAACGCCCTACTCCCCCGTCACTTTGGACCTTCACTGGTCACATCTGGGGATCTTCCCCATCACCATCATTTGTCCTTGCGTCTGCCCAGGATCTCCCCCTGGCGCCCTCATACGCTTTCTCCTTGTTCTTATTCACCTTGACGATCTTCATTTACCTTACCGTTGGTGCCGTTGGCACACCCCTTTGCCCTAGTCATGCGTCCTACCGACATCATGCTGTAGTTCTCCCTTCGCCCCGCTTACGCGGCCCCACCCTCGCTTACTTCACACCTGGCACTTTAGCTTGCGCGTCCTTCTGATGTCCTCGCCCTTTGCCCACACCCTCGGCCCACATTCGGGCTCCTCTTGATTCGTATACTTATATACTGGACACCTAGTACACTTATTCCCTATCTTGATCTTGCCTGGTATTCCCCTAGTACCTTGCACCTTGGACCCTGGACTTCCCCTAGCGTTGTAGCACCTGTACTTCGCACCATGCCAATGTCCATCCCTTGATCATCTTCTGCTGCTGTCTGGCGCCCCTGTCAGGACTTCCTCGACCAGAAGATGCCACCAGGCCTATGTCTCCAGCTACCCGGTTGGAACGTAACAGGAGTCTCTGGAGATGAAGTGAGAGCCGCATTTGAGGATGCAGTTGACCGCATACTCAGTGTAGGTTGTTCTGATCCACTCGTTCTCGGAGAGGTGATCTAGGTAGGAGTAGAGGTGCGAGTCCTCAGATGGGGTAGTATGGACATGTCTTCGCAGACAGGGGGGTTCTGGGCAGTGGAATTTGGAATCGTGGCGGTGGGTGTCCGTCACTTGGGCGAGGAAGAGCTCCTCGGACTGGTCGATGGATTCGTCAAGGTGGATGGTGGGGGTGGCCCAGTCAATGGTTGGATTGGCAGAGCGAAGCCATGGGAGGCCGAGGATGAGGTTCTCGTGTCCGCAGTTCATGACATGGAAGGTTACCCGCTGGGCAACTCCTTCGATTTTAACAAAGAGGTCGGCAGTGAACTTGATCACCCCGTCCTTGTTGTAGGAGGCATTGACATTCCAGACTAGGATTGGTTCTTTTAGGCGTCGGATGGGGAGGTGGTGTTTGTGGACAAAGTCCCAGTCGATGCAGGAGATGTCTGCACCACTGTCGATGAGGGCTCGGGTTTCGACGGCTTTTAGGGTGTGTGAAGGTACGATGACTTGGACAGAGATTTGCATTTTCTTAGAGATATCTCGTACTAGTACAGAGGCACAAGAGAAGGTAGGGGAAGAAGGTGTCGAGGCTGCTTCCCCATTTAAAAACCCAAAGAGGTGTAATGGACCCGACGTACAGCCGGGGTATCTTCATCGTCTTCTTCACAGTTGATCAGGTTCGGGACATCGTCCTTCTCCTTTCCCTTTCCCTTGCCCTTGGTTTCTTCAGCTACAGCGTTCACCTGCTTGCGAGGGGAGGTAAAGTGGGGGCATTGAGCGGATCCATGACCTGGCTTGCGGCAGCGAAAGCAGAGTTTCTTCTCGATGCATTGCTTCTTGATAGCTGGGGTCATCTTCTCGACCTTAATGGCTGAGGTATCCATCGCGTTAGGGTCTTTCCTGGAGGTGGGGGTGGGGGAGAAGGAGTAGTAGTTCTGGCACGCAGGTTGTAGGTTCCGTTTGGCAATCTCGTCGGCTCGTTCCCACTGGGTTTGGAAGTGGATGGCCTTAGAGTACCAATCGGCAATGGTGGTGGGGACAGTGTCGAGGGCCATGATTCGTCTCATCATAGAGGTGGGAATTCCTGCGGCGAAGTATCCGATAAGGACGTTGTCGTCCTTAATAGTGGCCTGTTGGACTTTCCCTCGGAATTCAGCGATGTAGGTGGAGAGGGGGGGTTTGAAGGTTCTGTCCTTCTTCAGCATCATCCGGGTGGTGGAGAGCCAGGCTATGGTGTTTCCAACAGTGTCCTGGTGTCGGAAGGCTTTGTAAAATTCAGTGCCGAAGTCAGTGAAGGTTCCAAAGTTTACGGCGGTGGGGGTGATGGCATTCCTGCAGAAGGCCTCTGCCCAAGTTTTGGCAGTTCCTTCCGTCATGTAGGAGAGGGCGAACACGACTTTCTTGTTCTCATTGTTGTATACGTTGGCGTTGACAAGGAGGTAGAACTGGACAGTGTCCATCCAGGCTTCAGACTTCTTGTAATCCCCGTTGAAGGCCTCAGGGGTTCCGATGCGAAGTTCGACAGGTTTGGAGGACGACATGGTGGGGAATGGGGGAGGGACAGGTGGTCGAGTGACGGTGGGTGGGTGGTGCGAGGTGGAAGAGGAGGGAGTAGGAAGAGGGAAGACGGGTTGGGTAGCGATTGGGGTGGGAGAGGGTGGGGTGGGTTCTCGAGGAAGGGAGAGTTGTGCGGAGAGTTGGTGGCTTAGGAGGAGACTAGAGTGTTCCTGTTCTTCGTCAGGGATAGGGACGTCAAGGTCGGTGGACTGTTCTGATTCTTCTTCAGAGGGGGGGTTCTCCTCGGTGTTGTATGGGGAGTCTGAGTAGGCGGCACGCCACCCGTAGCTCTCAGAGGGGTAGGAAATGGTGGGCAGTTTACGGTGATAGTAACCGCGGTGAAGAGAGCTTAGCTTTTGTTACGGCTCAACTTGGAGTGGATGACCGTAGACCTGAAAGGTGGAAGCTCCTGAGGGGAAGGGGGCAAGGATCAAAGTACTGAAGGGGTTCAGAGGTCGTCGGAGGACAGAGGCGCAGGTGGGAACAAGGATCAGAGGTCCAAGGTTCCAGTTGACTCAGGTCAAGTGCCTTGTTGTCGAGTACGAAGGATGCGAAGAGGCTAAGCCAGTCCAATGACAGGCAAAGTCGGATTGCGCAAAGGTGAGCTTCAAGAGGTAGATTTGGGAAGCTAAGCTAGGGTACAAGTACACTTAGCTAGCTGTTTAAGTAGTGTACCCTACTGCGCACAGACCAAGTCAGGAAAGGTAAGTACAGGGCAAAGGGGAGAGGGTGCGCATGGTGTCCGAGTGGGGGTACTACAGCAAGGGCACGAAATGGAGCGGAACGGAGGCAATAGTCGGGAATGAAGAGCAGAGATGAAAGGGGCGCTGCCCGGGGCAGAGGGGAAGGGTTCAAAAAGAACCCGGGCTAGGCTGTGTGGTTTAAGGTTTAAATGAAAAGGGGTGTGACCAACCATGACTAATGGAAGCACGAGATGTAAGAAGCATAGGTAAGGTTGGGGCGAATGCGGGAGATGGAGGAAAAAGGTGGACTTGTAGGAATGAATCGTAACAGAATATTCCCAGTTTGCCTCCATCTTTGACGAAGAAGCCACCACCATGTCACCAACCCACCCCTATGATCATGAGATCAACCTTGATGAATCATTCGTCCCAAAGATCGCCAAAGCCTACCCACTCACCCCAGAAGAACAGCTTGCAGCAGAAGCATTCTTAGATGAAAACCTTAAAACCGGAAAGATACGTCCCTCAAACTCCCCCCAGGCTTCTCCCTTCTTCTTTGTAAAGAAAAAGGACAGTTCTCTTCACCCCTGCCAAGACTATCGATATCTAAACGAACACACGATCCGCGACGCCTACCCCCTTCCATTAATATCCGACCTCATCGATAAACTCCACAGCTCTTGACTCTATACCAAATTCGATGTACGATGGGGATACAACAATGTCCGAATCAAAGACAGATACCAGTGGAAGGGTGCATTCATCACCCACAAAGGCCTCTTCAAACCCACGGTTATGTTCTTTAGAATGACCAATGTTATGGTTCAACCTAGGGAAGGGCGACTGTAGACTCAAAAGGTAGAAGCTTTAGCTAGGGGGCGAGGACAGGGGTGTGGACAAGGGATGTCGAAGGTCGAAGAGTAGGGCGCAGATAGGGACAAGGATCAAAGGTCCGAGATCCTAGTCGACTCAGGTCTAAAGCCTTGTTGTCGGGTACGAGGGGTGCAAAGAACTAAGCCGGTCCAGTGACAGGCAAAGTCCGATCGCGCAAAGGTGAGCTTTCAAGTGGTAGATTCGGGAAGCTAAGCTAGGGTACAAGAGCGCTAGCTAGCCGCTTAAGTAGTGCATCCTACTGCGCACAGGCCTAGTCAGGAATAGTAAGTATAGGGCGAAGGGGAAGGGTGCGCATGGTGTCTGAGCGGGGGTACTACAGCAAGGGCATGAAATGGAACAGAACAGAGGCAATAGCTGGAGATGAAGAGCGGAGATGAAAAGGGGTGCTGCCCAGGGTGGAGGGGAAGGGTTTGAAGAAGAACCCAGGCTAGGCTGTGTGGTTTAAGGTTTAAATGAAAAGGGGTTGTGACCAACCGTGACTAATGAGAGCGCGAGACATAAGAAGCATAGGTAAGGCTGGGGCGAGTGAAGGGAAAAAGGGAAAAAGGTAGACATAGGAGTGAATCGTAACAACCAACTCCCCTGCCACATTCCAGTGATTTATGAATGACTCCTTTTCTGATATGATCGCCAAGGAATGGCTCGTCATTTACATGGACGACCTCCTTATCTTCTCCCCTGACGCAAAAACCCATGAGGAACAAACCAAACACGTCCTCCAATGAATGACGGAGCTCAATCTCCACCTCAAACTCAAGAAATGTACTTTAGCCGCTGAAGAGGTCAAATACCTCAGCATGATTGTCAAACCCGACCAGCTTACCATGAACCCAGTCAAACTCAAAGGCATCTCTGCCTGGCCCCAGCCCACCACTGTCAAAGGAGTCCGCTCCTTCCTCAGCTTCGCCAACTTCTATTGCCAGTTCATCCCAAGCTATTCCAATGTCGCTCGCCCCCTCATCGACCTTACCAAAAAGGCAACCGAGTGGGAGTGGTCCCCCTCTTGCGAGTCCACCTTCTAGCAGCTTAAACAGCTCTTTCTCGAGAAACCCATCCTCCATCTCCCTGATCTATCCACCCCCTTTGCCATTGCCACTGATGCATTGAAGTATGCTTCAGGAGTGATCCTTCTCCAGACCAACTCAAATGGCAATTGGCACCCTTGCTCCTACCTCTCTCAGTCATTTATTCCTGCCAAGCGCAACTATGACATCTATGACAGAGAACTCCTCACTGTCATCCGTGCCCTCAAGGCCTGGCGACACTACCTCCACAGCTCCCCCTTCCCCGTCCAGGTTTTCACAGACCATAAAAACCTCATCTACTTCCGATCCCCCCAGACCCTCAACCGTTGCCAGGGACACTGGCTCCTCAACCTTGCTGACTTTGACCTTAAAATTGTCCATGTCCTGGGATCTCAGCTCGCCAGACCTGGCGCCCTTTCACGCCAACCAGATCATCTCCCCCGTGACACAGACAACCAGGGAGTCACCCTTCTACCCCCCTCTCTCTTTGTGTGTCTCATCGACACTGCCCTCTCTGACTGTATCCAATCTGCCTCGAAAGACGACCCTTGCGCCCTCCAGGCACTTCAATCCCTCTCCCACAACACTCCGGTGTTCCTCTGCTCTCGCGCCTCCCCTTGGCAATTACTCAAGGGTGTCCTCACCTACAATGGTCGCATTTATATCCCTGCCAACTCCTCCCTCTGCCATTCCATCCTTCAACGCTGTCATGACCACGCCTCCACCGGCCACCTCAGATATCTTAAAACTTGCCAGCTCATCGCCTCCAAATTCTGGTGGCCCAGCCTTGCCTCCTATGTTTGCCACTACGTTGAAGGTTGCGCCACCTGTCAACAAAACAAGTCAAATACTCACCCCACCATGCCCCCGCTCACCCCCATCTGTTCTACCTGCACCTGCCCCTTCTAGCAGATCTCCTGCGATCTCATCACCGACTGTTACGGTTCAACCTGGGGGAGGGCAACCGTAGACCCGAAGGTAGCAGCTCAAGCTAAAGGCGCAAGGTAGTACTGAGGTTGGGCTGGGGGGAATGCAGGCGAAGGCGAGGATCTAAGGTCCGGGGCCTAAGTCGACTCAGGTCTAAGGCCTTGTTGTCGAGTACGAAGAAAGCGAAGGTCTTAACCGGTCCAGTGACAGGCGAAGACGGATTGCGCAAGGGTGAGCTTGTTTAAGGGTAGATTTCGGGAAGCTAAGCTAGTGTACAGGAGGCTAGCTAGCAGTTTAAGTAGTGTACCCTACTGCGCACAGACCGAGTCAGAAAAGGTAAGTACAGGGCGAAGGGGAATAGGTGCACATGGTGTCCGAGCGGGGGTACTACAGCAAGGGCACGGAACAGAGGGAAATGGAGGCAGTACTCAGAGATGAAAGGCGGAGATGAAAGAGGTGCTGCCCAGGGCGGAGGGGAAGGGTTCGGAAGAGAACCTGGGCGAGGCTGTGTAAGTTTAGAGTTTAAGATGAATAGGCACTGATAGAGGTCGGTGATGAGTCACGGTAAGATGAGTCACTGTGAGACGAATCGAAGAGAAGGCATGGATGAGAAGAGCGTATTGTAGAGTTGAAGAAAAAGAGTAGTCGTATGAAGAAAAAGAGTAGTCGTACGGATGGATTGTAACACCGACCTTCCCCTGTCCGGAGGCTTTGATTCTCTTTTGGTTGTGGTCAACCACGGGCTTACTAAGGGGGTGATTCTCTGCCCCACTAACAAAACTGTGACCGCGGAGGGCATCGCCATACTCTTTTTCCTCTCTGTTTACAAATGCTTCGGCCTTTTTGACAAGGTCATCTCTGACCGGGGACCTCAATTCGCCTTGGCATTTGCCAAGGAACTCAAAAAGCTCCTTAACTACGACCTCGCCCTCTCCACCACCTACCACCCTCAAATGGATGGAGAAACGGAATGCATCAACCAAGAGGTCGAGACCTACCTTCGAATCTTTTGTGGAGCACACCCTACAACCTGGGCTGACTCGATTGCCAATGCTGAATTTGCCCACAACCACCGCCCCCATTCTGTCACCAATCAATCTCCGTTCTACCTTATGATGGGCTATAAACCCCGTGCCCTACCATCAGTCATCTCCAAAACCCCCCTGCCCGCAATCGCATCCCACATCAAAAACTTGACAGCTGCCTGTGATGAGGCCATAGCGGCCCACAAACTCGCATGCCAAGTAATGATGTCACGCAACCGGAGGAAGTTTAAACCTTTCAAAAAGGGAGATAAGGTTTGGCTCAAAGCCCACAATTTGAAATGATTGGTTGTCAACCCCAAATTCACATCTAAATGGGAAGGACCCTTCGTCATTACCAAAACCCTTTCCCCTATTGTCTACCACCTCTGCATCCCTTCAACCTGGAAAATACACCCCGTCTTCCATGCCTCCCTCCTGACCCCATACAAGGAAAACTCTGTACACAGCCACAATTTCCCTGCTCCACCACCGGACCTTGTAGATGGGAAAGAGGAATATGAAAT
>JBBPSX010000640.1:0-10928 GCA_038093815.1 Neoboletus cf. brunneissimus | reverse complement strand
AGGAAAAGAGTAGTCGTACAAATGGATTGTAACACTTACATAGGCTGCTACCTGTTACAACTCGCCTAGCCCCTATCCCTTTTTCAGCTCCACCCCTGTCTCACACTTGTGAGAACTGTCAGTACACCTGTACCTCACCCCTCATCCTCATCCCTTCTCGCCTAGGAAGGCCGTCATTGTCCTTAACGTGACCCCCTTGCTTGGTCTTACGACCCAACACCACTCGGACCCTTTGTCTTTCACCCTCGTCCCCACTCCAAGTTACTTCCTCCGCCCTACCCTCCACCATAGACCCGTTCCCGTGCCTATCCAGGAACCTCCTTCTCCCCCGTCACCTTGGACCTTCACTGGTCACATCTGGGGATCTTCCCCATCACTGTCATTTGTCCTTGCATCTGCCCAGGATTGTTACGTTTGAACCTGGGTAGGCTCAAGACGTAGACCAGTAAATGATTTCTTATTGAGGAGGTCCTGATGGGGGTGCCAGATGACAGAAGAAGGCGATCAAGGGGTGTTGTGAGTCTAAGCGATCGGGCGAGAAGGCGAAGACGAGGAACTGAAAGGCAAACCCAAAAGAAGAATATCTTGATGGTAAAGGCGAAGTATAGATGAAGAGGGAACTCGCAAATGGTAATAGCAATTGTTAGCTATAGGACTCCTAGTGATCCTAGACTCACTGTAGCGGGAGCTACCGAGATCTTGAATGCTCGTCTTAGGAGAAGGACTCTCGTGAGTATCCAAGGTCTAGACGACTATCTTAGAACTGGGGTTCTAAGGTCGTCTAGTGCTATATTATATACTAAAGTACAACGGGCACAGACCAAGCTGTGCGTGTAAGTAAACGACCGAAGATAGTAAGTATGGGGCGTAGGGTATGACGTAGCGTGAGATAGATGAGTAAGAGGGAAACGGAGATGAAGGTGGGAGTGGGAAAGGAAGCACGTCATGGGAATCGGTAAGGTCTAGGCCGATGATGGACTAAGTCATGGCCGAGGAGATAGGAGAGGGATGATAAGATAATGTAAGTATCAGGTGACCGTGGAAAGAGGAATCACGTGATGGAAAGGAAAGGAGGAGCACATGACCGTGGGAAGGTCACGTGATCGGAAAGGTCTAAGGTAAAAGCGATCAAGTAAAGTAAGAAAGATTAAAGGTTAGCGAAGAGGGGCGAAGAAAGAGAAAGTAAAGCATTATGAGCGTGAACTCATAACAAGGGGGTTGCATAGGCAGGGTACGCGAATACAAGGGTATAGCCAGTAGGGACTAGGTACAAGTCCAGAGGAAGAACCAGTAGATACAAGGTTGGGGGGGGAAGGGAACCAGTAAGCTGAAGCTAGGGAACTACTAGCTAGGATTGTCCTGTATATAAGGATAATGAATGAAGAGGAGCCTGAATGTGGGCACAGGGCATGGGCAAAGGGCAAAGATGTCAGAAGGACGTATAAGCCTCAGTGACAAGTGTGAAATATCTAAGGTAAAGGCTGTGTAAGTGAGAGTGAAGGGGAAAGTACAGCATGATGTTGGTGGACACATGACTAGGGCAAGGGGCCTGCCGATAGCACTGGTAGTAAGGTAAATGAAGAGCGGCAAGGTGAATAGAAATAAGGGAAAGCATACGAGAGTGCCAGGGGAAGATCCTGAGCAGATGCGAGGACAAATGATGGTGATGGGGAAGATCCCCAGGTGTGACCTGTGAGGGTCCATGGTAACAGGGAAGGAGGGCATTCCTGGATAGGCACAGGAATGGGTCTATGGCAGAGGGTAGGACAGAGGAGGTAACTTGGAGTGGGGACGAAGACGGAAAATGAGGAGTCCAAGTGATATTGGGTCGTAAGACCAAGCAAGGGAGTCATGTTAGGGACGATGACAGCCTCCCTAGGCGATGAGGGATGAGGACAAGGGGGAGGTACAGGTGTACAGACGGTTCTCACAGGTGTGAGACAGGGGTTGAGCCGAAAAAGGGATAGGAGCTAGGTGAGTTGTAACAAGGATCTCCCCCTGGCGCCCTCATATGCTTTCTCCTTCTTCTTGTTCACCTTGTAGACTCTCATTTACCTTACTACCGGTGCTGTCAGTACACCCCCTTGCCCTAGTCATACGTCCACCGACGTCATGCTGTAGTTTTCCCTTCGCCCCGCTTATGCGGCCCTCACCCTCACTTATTTCACACCTGGCACTTTAGCTTGCATGTCCTTCTGATGTCCTTGTCCTTGTCCTTGCCCTTAGCCCACATTTGGGCTCCTCTTTATTCATTACCCTTATATACAGGACAATCTTAGCTAGTAGTTCCCTAGCTTCAGCTTACCGGTTATTCCTCCCAACCTCATACCTACCAGTTCTCCCCCTGGACTTGTACCTAGTCCCTAGTCTCCTTGTATTTGCATATCCCGCCTATGCAACCTCTTTGACCGCTTTCTTCTGTCATCTGGCGCCCCCGTCAGGATCTCCTCAATAAGAAGTCATTTACCGGTCTACATCTTGAGCCTACCCGGGTTCAAATGTAACACTACCAGTGCTACAGCAGTCTTCAGAATGGTGGTTTGGAAGTTGGGAAAGTTGCAGAGTGACTTTGCAGAGTTGCAGTAGAACACAGCATGGCATACAGTCTTGAGCACAAGGTGCGTGAAGTGGGACATCCTACCCTACAAACTGTTCATATAAATGAATACTTGCCAGTAGAATAGTTTGGATTGTGTACTTGGCCATCAGGCTTGCCCTTGAGGTATTGGGAATCATGCAAGAGGCTGGCAGCCTTATCCTTGATGAATTGCATATATGTGCTTGGGTTCATTATGTTGTTGGGTGCACTCAGTTGGTACACAATAGGAACAATCTCTTGCACGATTTTCTTGATCTTACTGTGAAAAGTCTGCATGTTGTTGAGAAGCTGATATGCTATTAGTTCTGAGCTCTGGTAACAAAGATCAACTCACCAAACAAGCCATATCTCTCTTATCTTTGGGGAAATATTCTAAAGAATATTTGATTGAGTATTGAGCATGTATATAAGTGCTGCACATACCGGCTTCTACAGGTTTGCCATCTTGTTCATAGCAGGCAATAATCTCAAAGAGGATCTCTGAGCATTGGCCATCTACCACTGTGTGTGCATGTGGAAATGGATCAGTCATGATTAGTGAAAGTCACAGCTCAGCCTTTGCTGTCTCCAGTAGTTCTAACCAAAGGGGAGGATAAAAGCTGAGTGTGTTCAGCTTGGATGGAACAGTTCCTTTTGGATTCTTTGAGTATCTGCCATGGCATGTTTGCTCTGGCTTGATGGTGGTACCATGATTTTCTGGGATCACAGCATCCCTGCTTGCCCTTGGAACATCAGCAGCATCTTCATGAACCATTGGAGCAGCAGCAACAGGCCTTGACACAATGGCAGGATCTTCACAGTCTCTTGCAATGGTGGTAGCATCTTCACAAGGTCTTGGGACAGAAGGGGTGTCTTCGCAGGCCCTTAGAACAATAGCAGTGGGCCTTGGAACAACAGCTGCACCTTCACAAATCCTTGGAGCGGCAGTAACATCTTCACAAGCTCTTGACATGGCAGCGTCTTTACAAATTCTTGGAACAACAATAGGCCTTGGAATAACTGCTGCACTTTTACAAGTCCTTGGAACAATAGTAGGCCTCAGGAGAGTGCCACTACAAACCCTTGGAGCAACAGCAGCGGTGCCATCATGAACCCTTGACACAGCTTTATCAACCCTGGATATGGTGGCAGCAGCATTACTGCCTTCAATACTTTTGCCGGTTCATCCCCTCTTGGAGCCACAGTTATTATTGCTATGATGAACTCCAGCATGAACTCCAGTCAAGTAAGTAGGGGAAGGCGAGTTGTGATGCCAATTGATTAAATGATGGCGAGCCATTAAATTGTAGTCAGTTCTGGCCTGAAAAATAAATGTTTAGTACTACTAATGTATATACTATGGTAAATACTAACCTGTTTATTACCTCGGTGTACTGCAATACAGCATTGAAGTTTGTTGTGATTGCCCTCAGCTCTGTCCACAGGAGTTCCAGTATTGGAGCAAGAACAAGGAGGTGATGGGAGGGGTCATAAGTGTTACGTTCCAACCGGGTAGTTGGGAATGTAGGCCTGGTGGGATCTTCTAATCAGGAGAGTCCTAATGGGGGCGCCAGACAATGGTAGAAGATTATCAAGGGGTGGACATTGACATAGGGTGCAGAGTACAGGTGCTACAACGCTTAGGGAAAGTCCAGGTGCAAGGTACTAGAGGGGTACCAGGCAAGACAAAGATAAGGAACAAATGTACGAAGGGGTCCGGTATATAAGTATACAAATGAAGAGGAGCCTGAATGTGGGCCTAGGGTGTGGGCAAAGGCAGGGACGTCAAAAGGACGCGCAAGCTAAAGTGCCAGGTGTGAAATAAGCGAGAGTGGGGGCCGTGTAAGTGGGGCGAAGGGAGGTACTACAGCATGACGTCGGTGGATGCATGACTGGGTCAAAGGGTGTGCCGATAGCACTGGTGGTAAGGTAAATGAAAGTCTACAAGGTGAATAAGAACAGAGGAAAGCGTACGAGGGCGCCAGGGGGGGATCCTGGGCAGATACAAGGACAAATGACGGTGATGGGAAAGATCCCCAGATGTGACCTGTGAAGGCCCAAGGTGACGGGAGAGTAGGGCGTTCCTGGATCGGCATGGGAACGGATCTATGGCGGAGGGTAGGACGGAGGAGGTAACTTGGGGTGGGGATGAGGGCGGAAGACGAAGGGTCCGAGTGGTGTCGAGTCGTTAGACCAAGCAAGGGAGTCACGTTAGGGACATTGACAGCCTCCCTAGACAAGGAGGGACGAGGATGAGGGGCGGGATACAAGTGTAGGGACGGTTCTCACAGGTGTGAGACAGGGGTTAGGCCGAAAAAGGGATAGGGGCTAGGCGTGTTGTAACAATAAGTGGTGGGAACGTGAAGGGTGGGGCAGGGCTTCATGCTCATCATTGTGACCGCCTCGCTGATCTTTGCCAACACTTTGCTGATCATTGTCATTATTGTCGTCACCACCTTGATCTCCAACTTCATTCTCATGGCTGACTTGTTCATTGTTGTCCTGATCTTCCCCATGATCCTCATGGCTGCCTCTGTCCTGATCCTCATTGTCACCTGTAGGATTGCAATCCATGTTCCAATCATAGTCAAATCATGACTCATCCATGTGATTACCACAAATGATGTCTTCCTTCAAGTCCCCAACCTCGGCATCATGCATCCTGTCACCTAAATAAAGCATATCTGTAGAATATAACAATTAGTAATGGTGAAAAAGAAAAATGGGAATATACATTATACATACCGTAGTCATCCGACTCACATACATTTGGCTGATCCACCTGATCACCATTTGATCCAATCTCAGACAATAAACTACTAGGCCTTGGGATTGACCCAGGTATATCATGGTGGGAAGAGTGGATGGGAGGTGGGTGAGCCTTGAATGATGATTGAGGATGTGGATTGGAATTGTGAGCCTTGGACAGGGGGTGGCAAATAATGCTCTTGGGGCAAGGGCGATCCCTTTCATATTCCTCTATAGACTGTGTGCCAATGTAAGTGGGTGATGATCACTGGGGTTGCAGACCAAAATGGCCCCTTGGACCCAATGGAATGATAACCAGCTGGAGATTTGCGAATCCTTGGTCAACCTGCATGGTGTTTTTGTCCACATCCTTAAAGTTAAAGTTAGCATGTTGTAGTTAGTGTCAGAGGATTGTAAACATACTGCTGAGTTTCTAACCGCCTTCTTCTTTCACATCCTACAGCATGGTGTCATCAGGGCCATTGGATTGACCGGGTCATTTGCAATTGCAGCCCCAGCTACAGGCTCTGTGCCAGAGGGCCTCTGCAACTCCTTGAATACAAGGGCAACCTTCTTCAACTGGGCAATGTGACTGCCTCTACCAGCTGTTGAACAAGTGGGACAACATGAAGTTGCTGTATCAGGAGGTGGGTTGGGTGGATTCACTCTCACTTTTGCTGAGCGACTCACCCTTGCCATGAGAATAAGGGAGATGAGAAGGGTTGAGGAACAAAGCACAACTCAGTGCCCTGGGAATATTCAGAGGGCACATTGTTTTTAAATGACTGAATGGCTGTTCAATAGATGCTTGATTACCTCTTAATGCAACTTGGCAAGCACCAATGGGGAAACATGGTGGCGGGATATATACTCAAACCGTGTAAACTTGAGCTGGCAACTTATATTGTTTACAAATCACAGAACTACTAGTACTACATGGAAATATAACATCATAACTAATCACCATAGTATAATGAAAGGAAATCGTTACCGGATGGGTCTAGCCTATTTCATTCAATTTTTCCATTTCCCTCTCTTGGGCCTGCTTAGTGAGGGATTTTGAGCTATGACAACCCATTTCAACAAACAGTTTTATCATCAATTGTACAGGCTGATCTTGGCGCAAGAACAATCTTGATATGTTTTGTAATGAAGGTGTTAGCAAGCTGGATCTTGGTTGGAAGGTAATTGGAAAAACCTATGCATTTGGTATCATCGAAAAAGCTGCAGGGAGGTAATTAGAATGAGTCAGGATGTGGTGAGATGACCATGCTGACTAAACAGCATTGTCCATGAGGCAAAATTTGCTAGCATGATCCATAAGTGTTGGGATTATTAAGTCTTTCCATAGTAGGTAGATGGCTTCTGCGATTTCGGGAGAAAAGAGGAAAAAGGGTGATGAATCAACTTGGTAGTCAAATATATGGCCCATGTGAACCTGAGGTGGCGGGTATGAGCCAACTATCAAGACTGGCATGAATGGCTGAAATGTATGTGGTTATTTGGATCAATGTAGTCAAGACTGACCTTGTGCACAGGAGGCTTGATGAAAGGTGGTGTGAGTGTGATTGGAATCAAACCTGGCCATGATTGAGGTTCAGCTGGCACACCTCTGGTCTCAGAGATGACACTCATGGCATCTACACTCTGGTACCTAGAGTCGGAGATGACACTAACAATGCCAACTGACTGATTCATATGGGGAGCAGGAGGCTCTGGCTGTTCCACGACAACATCCCTGTAGGTCACGGCCAAGTGGAGGGGTATGTATTCCAATAGATCATACAATTCATCTCAAATTATTTGTACATTTTCTGAGATTTCGTGAGTCTTCTGACCACTGAAACACTGATTCATGGAGATGGCAGAGTAGCCAGTCAATTTCATGTGTTATAACCTCAGTGTGTTTGGTTCATGTCTGAATTGGTTCCATCTCCACTACAGAATGCTGCATGCTGGGACTAAGACTGGGGGAACTTGAATGTGCAAAAGAATGGACAGGAGAATAAACAGGAGCAGGAGATTCAGGAAGTGGCACTATTGTTAAATGAGAGTACTATGTGCAATGAGAACATGTGATATATAGACTACACGTCACTCACATAATGTACCGAGCTTATGCTTGAGCTACAAAGACTTGACAAGAGAGAAGGTTCCATGATACCTCAGAAGGGGACGGAACATCAGCCAGTGACACAATGTCATCCTTCACCAGACTGATTCTAGACAGAAGACTAGAAATGAGATGCCATGGATGGAGCACACGACAAAGACAAGGATTCCATAGATGTGAGTGAGAGTGGGGTCAAACTGCTAGTGGGTGAAGAGATGGATTGTGTTGGACATTTGTACATTATGATTGCTGTGTGGTCAGGTTGGTGAATAGCTGAGTCCTGGGGTCAACAGACTGTAAGCTGTTGGGCCTGGGGGAGTGGGGCTTCATTCTACACAGAATATATGCTATCAAGGTGGTCATTTGTATGGTACGATTGTTGAGCAATGACTCCATTGGGTTGGTGAGGATTCCATGGACGAGAGCAAAAGTGGGGTTGAACTGCTAGAGGGTGAAGAAATGGACTGCAACATTTGTACAGTATGATCACTGGGCGACGACCTTATTGGGTTGGCAGATGGCTAGGTCCTGGGGTCAATGGGCTAGAGCTGCAAGCTGTTGGACCCAGAGGGGGCTTTGTTTTGCACAGAATGTACACTATAAAGGTGGTTATTTGTATGGTATGTGTTATGGTTCGACCTAGGGGTGGACGACCATAGACCCAAAGGATAGAAGCTCTTGACTAGGGAGGTGAAGATGAGGGTGTAGGGGTGATACAAAGGATGCCTAAGGGCAGGGATGCAGGTGGGAATGAGGATCAGAGGTCTGAGGTCCCAGTTGACTCAGGTCAAGTGCCTTGTTGTTGAGTACAAAGGATACAAAGGGCTAAGCTGGTCCAGTGACAGGCAAAGTCGGATCGTGCAGAGGTGAGCTTCAAGAGGTAGATTTGGGAAGCTAAGCTAGGATACAAGAGTGCTAGCTAGCTGTTTAAGTAGTGTACCCTACTGTGCACAGACCAAGTCAGGAATAGTAGGTACAGGGCAAAGGGAGAGGGTGTGCATGGTGTCCAAGTGGGGATACTACAGCAAGGGCACAAAATGGAATGGGGCAGAGGCAATAGCCAGAGATGAAGAATGGAGATGAAAAGGGGTGCTGCCTGGGGCGGAGGGGAAGGGTTTGAAGAAGAACCCGGGCTAGGCTGTGTAGTTTAAGGTTTTAAATGAAAAGAGGTGTGACTGACCATGACAAATGGGAGCGCGAGACATAAGAAGCATAGGTGGGACTGGGGCGAGCGAAGGGGAAAAGAAGAGGAAAAAGGTAGACATAGGAGTGAATCATAACAGTATGATCTCCAGGTGACAACTCCATCAGGTTGGTGAGGATTCTGTAGACATGAGCAAGAGTGGGGCTGAACCACTAGAGAGTAAAGAAATGAACTGCATGACTGAAACCAGTGGTGGCAGTAGAAGAGGTATCAATACTGCTGAAGTTGTGATTGTTTCTGTCATGACTGTCAAGCATCCGAAGCTGGTTAATGGGGAAATACTATGGTGCATAACTGATGTGTCAAAGAAGACATCACACCCATCCTGAACTTGAAGCAACTGTGTGAGAGGTGTTGGCTGAAGTTGTGATAATTAATATGAAATGTCAGTTTCTGAAGCCCACTGGGATGGATGAATGGAAGGGAAGGACTCCATAGTTGCCAATGGGGCTGGAGATGGGAAGCCCTCTTTGCTCACGGGGAGATCACTTATAACAAACTTGGAAGACTCAGTACTGGATACAGTTGGCATCTGAGATGACTTGTCCTTAGAGCTTGACTCGGTGGTCAGAAGTAGAGAAACTGAGAGCTTGGTGGAGCTCACTATCAATGACGATTGGGGTGCTACTGTCACCTTGAAATGTTCTAATTCAAGCTCCTGACTAGCACTCAATATAATGGGACTGAATTCTGAAGGAGGAAGTGGTATGAACTTGGGGGTGATGTCTGGAAAGATATCCAACTCCAAGGGTTGCAGTGATGGAACATTCATAGGTGTCTTGGGAGGAGGTGTTGGGGCTCTCTTGATGAGAGGATTGATGACCAATGAACATGGTGTGCTAGCCTCGGAAGGAGTCATCTTGCATAAAGACATGGTCTCATAATGGGTTTCTAATGGCTCTGTACACTCACATTTGCAAAGTGTGGCTGTGACAAACTCTGTTTCCACTTCCATCTTCCATTTCTCTGCAGTTACATGTTCGAATGAGACATCTGAAGCACAGAGTCCACCATGTGGAGCTCAGTGGAGGCCTTGGTTCTGCACTGCTAGATGGTCACATAGTTGCTCTTGGAAGGAATGGAAGGCAATGATTTGAAGGATACAGTTGATGGAAAATTGGCAATTTTGTACCCTTCACTATCTGAGCTGTTTGGGATCAGACAGGGCTATGGTGGAAGGATTAGGAGATGAGGTAGTAAAATGACTTCTTGTCCAGGTGCTTAATGTTGAGTGACTCTGTGAGGCTGTGTAGCCAGAAGCCATGTTCTCCTTCTTGGAAAAGCAGCTCTTGCTGTAGCCTCTCGTTCGAATCCCCAGACTCCTGGACAATGAAGACAGGGAAGCTGATATGTAGTTCCTGTAAGTATATAATCCATCATGCGAGTCACCTAAATAGGACTCAGTACACTGGTAGCCTACGGAAAGTGTGGAAGAAACAATTTGTGTATTGGAGCCACCAGACATGAATTCAAATGCTGTCTTGTCAGTTACAATACCAGTCGTGGTCCGGCAAGCATTGGATGACAAAGTGGAAGAATCCAACATAGTAATATAGAATGAGCCTGTGATTGTGTTACAGACCAGTAACTATGATACTCATTTTCACCTTATCTTATTATTTTACCACTTATTATTTTTCTTTATCTTATCAGATTAGATATCTGATTCATTATGATCTCATCTTATCTTGCCTTTTATCTAACAATCACTCATCACATCACAGGAGATAACATTGTAACCACTTGGACTCCTATTCCATTCATCACGTGACCGATTGTGTTACGGTTCGACTAGGGATAGACGACCGTAGACCCAAAGGGTGAAAGCTCTTGACTAGGTGAGCAAGGGCATAGGTACGAAGAGGGGTATGAAGGGGCCAAAGGGCGAGGATGCAAAGGGGAATGAGGATCAGAAGTCCGTAGTTCCAGTTGACTCAGGTCAATTGCCTTGTTGTTGAGTACAAAGGAATGCGAGGGCTAGCCAGTCCAGTGACAGGCGAAGCGGGGTCGCACAAAGGTGAGCTTTATGATGTAGATTCAGGTAAGCTAAGCTAGGATACAAAGGTGCTAGCTAGCTGTTTAAATAGTGTATCCTACTGCGCACAGACGGGGCCAAGAAAGGTAGCTATGGGGCAAAGGGGGGATGGTGCGCATGGTATCCAAGCGGGGGTACTACAGCAAGGGCATGAAGTGGAGCGGAATGGGGACAGTAGTCAGAGATGAAGAACGGAAATGAAAGGGGTGCTGCCCGGGGCGGCGGGGAAGGGTTTGAAAGAGAACCTGGG